>CAUYPK010027874.1:0-11880 GCA_963574355.1 Loris lydekkerianus
TAGAGACCTAAAAATAGACCTGCCATTCAATCCTATAATTCCATTACTAGGTTTATACCCAGAAGACCAAAAATCACAATATAACAAAGACATCTGTACCTGAATGTTTATTGCAGTCCAATTTATAATTGCTAAGTCATAGAAGAAGCCCAAGTGCCCATCGACTCATGAATGGACTAGCAAATTGTGGTACATGTATACCATGGAATACTATGCAGACTTAAAGAAAGATGGAGACTTTACCTCTTTCATGTTTACATGGATGGAGCTGGAACATATTCTTCTTAGCAAAGTATCTCAGGAATGGAAGGAAAGTATCCAATGTACTCAGCCCTACTATGAAGCTAATTTATAACTTTCATATGTAGGCTATAACTCAACTCTAGCACAAGAATATGGGGAAAGGGCCAAGGGAGTAGAGAGGAGGGGGAAGATTGGGGTGGAGGGAGGGTAATGGGTGTGACCACACCTAAGGTGCATCTTAAAATGGGTACAGGGGAAACTTACTAAAGGCAGAATACAAATGTCTACATACAATAACTAAGAAAATGCCATGAAGGCTACATTGAACAGTTTGATAAGAATATTTCAGATTGTATATGTAACCACCCCATTTTACCCCTTGATTGCACTAATGTACACAGCTATGATTTAGCAATAAAAAAATAAATAAATAAAAAATAAAGTTCTCGGACAGAAACTTGACCATTTGGCCAAGTGTGGGCCATGTGCAGGGCAGGGGAAGGCAAGGTTCTGGGATGCACACCTGCCTTGATTGAATATCATACGTTCTTGCACAAAGCCAACAAAGAGACTGGCATTGTCCTAAGAGCTTTACACATTCAGCGTCTCAATTGTGCAAGGCCTTGGGTGCTAAGTATGTTCCCACTTTACAGATGAAGAAATTAAAGCTCACAAGAGAAAAAACATAATCCCCAAAAGGAAATCAGAGTCCTTTCGCCCAAAGCAGAAGTGAACACCAGAATGGAGCCCACGAACCAGATGTTCACCACATCTCATTCTAATCCATACTCCAGCTGCCAGAAATTACCTAATTATTGCCCCGCAGGGCAAAAGCAGGATGACAAACTTACATTTCACCTGCATGGGGAAGGGTGCTTCTTTAAGACATCATTTGAACTGAGCCTCACCTTAGTATTCTGGGGAATCTGTGGTGCTTTTCTTTCTCCAGGGGGTAAAACAAGTTCAGAAAGTTTAGAAACTCAATTATGGCCACATAACTACCAAAAGGTCATAGCCAGGATCAAACTCAGGTCAATGTGATAAAGGAAAGATAGAACTAAAATAACTACAGTGCTCTCTTTTTATTTATGCACTGAAGCTGACTGCCAGCTTTAATGTAAGCTAGATTCTGGGTGTAGGAAGGATCTCAGAGGACAGTGGGAAACTCCCGCTCAACTTGGGTAACTTCAGGCTCCCTGATATAAAGAGCAGAATCAGAGTTAGAGACACACCCTAGAACCACCCCCAACATAGCAAAAAGCACCAAATGGACCACGAATATGTTAACCCAAGTGTAATTCTTGAAAATATTTTTTTTGAGACAGAGTCTTGCTCTGTTGCCCAGGCTAGCATGCCATGGCATCAGCCTAGCTCACAGAAACCTCCAACTCCTGGGCTCAAGCCATCTTCCTGCCTAAACATCTGGGACTAAAGGCGCCCACCACAACATCCGGCAAATTTTTCTGTTTTTAGTACAGATGGGGTCTCATTTTTCTCAGGCTGTTCTTAAACTCCTAAGCTCAACCAATCCACCCGCCTCAGCCTTCCTGAGTGCAAGGATTACAGGTGTGAGCCACTGTGCCCAGCCAAATGAAAAATTCTTAATGATCTACTATATACCTAACACTACAATAAGAAATTTTTAAATTCTAGTATGTTATATCAAGACATATAAATGCAATAAATGTATCTGCCTTTGAAGAAATGTTCCATGGTTTGAGATCTTAAAAAAAAAAGAAAGTCTAAATTTTGGACCATCATATATAAAAGGTATTTGGCTATAACATCACCTCCTGAACCTTCTAGGAGATTAGAATTTTCTCTGCATAGACGTAGAATTACGGTGTAATTTATTGTCCAGATTGAAACACTTTTAAGAGTAAAGGTGGATGTTACTTATCATTATGCCATAACCATAGCTATAAACCAAGACAGTCACCCTAGTTAAAGAGAACAATTAAAAATCATTTTTTCACACCGAGCTTACATCAAATGTTTGATGTCTTACTAAACATCTTCACTCTCAGTCTCTTTGACCTCAATTTTTCATGTGATTCCTTGACAGAAATTGTTCAGGAGAAGTGCAGATAAACATATATTCTGAGGGAAGGTTTTACATGGCTGCTAATTTAGTTAAAATGGCTCGTAAACACTGTCTTCGGATCATCTAAGTTGGCTACAGAACAACAGCACAGTGGGAGACTAATCAAGATTTAGCAACCTGCGGCTAATTGTCATTTCTTTTGGTTCCCAGTCTAAATCATTTTCACTTTTGTCTTTGAATCCCTGTCTTCATTTATGTCAGGTTTGGCCCAATCACCACTCCATCCCAGCTCCATGAGACAGCTGCCCATCTCCCTTGGAGGCCAGGAGGGGTCCAGGTGGACACGAGAGTAGTAGGATTTGGATATAGCTGGGACTGCAGAATCTGCCACCCATTCACACTGAAATAGACTCCCTTAGTACAGAATCCTGCAAAAGGGGTTCATTCCTAATATGATAAGGGTTTTGGATATTCCCATACAAACCTTTTCCACCTGTAAATCGTTCTGTCCCCAGACTCTCTTCCATTGACAGAATTCTATTTTTTACACCAAACATCCCTACCTTGTGATGACTACAAATCAAATGTATAAATAGGAAAAAAGAAACCTAAAGAAAATAAGCTCAGTACCATTGTGGCCACTTCCACAAAGAGTGAACAGGGATGATCAGCAGGTCCCAGGCTCTGAGGTTGAACTAATAGGCTTCCTACAGAGGGGTCCTGCCAGAAGGACCTGAGTTTTGCTGATAGGAATTTAAATCCTCCTAAATTCTAAGATGTAGGAAGAAAGGTTTATTGAAACAAAGATACCTGAAAGCTGTGACTTAAGATTTTTCTGGAATCAATGGATCTTTCCAAAGTTTTCTATAAGAATCCAATTAGTTAGATAAGCCCAGGAATGGATTTTTGAGTAGGGATATACAGGAAAAATAAGAGTCTGGAAGGTAAAAAGGAGGGTTGGAAAAAGTGGAAAACCAATCACTAAAGGAGATGTTAGTATTTGAAAACAAATTTATGAAAATTTTTGAAGAAGTATAAATAACTTGGGGGTGTCTAGAATGCCGGGTAGATGGGGGAAGAAGGGACAAAAGAATCAAAGAATTATTTAACTCAGTGATCTTTCTCCCTGCTGCCCAGAACCCCTGGATTCCAGCAGAGATATTTCAAGGTCTGTCTCAAGTGGGGTGAGAGTGAGTGTCAGGATAAAGGGGCATTGGACAGAGCTCTGGTTCCCCAGCCCTACTTCATTCTATATACATCTGAGTTCTAGGTAAGATTTCACCTGAATCAGAATCAACTGATGTAAATTTTGTGTCCAAAGATTCTAGTTTAATAACTGACAGACCTATACCAGAGTACAAATGGATTTGCCAAGGTCAAACCCAAAAGCAATAATACAACCAAAACAGAAATCAGATCTTCTTGCTCTGGTCCAATTTTTTTTTTTTTTTCCATTTTACAATTTGATGTGAAGATATTCCCAGAATCAAAAGAGAAAGTAAAAGAGGCAAAAATGTAGAACCATATCTTTTCCCCTTGTTAGCCCAGGGAACTTTGGTCCCAAATATCACAAACATACACCCATACCGCTCACCTGGGAAGACCTGTCCCACTAAGCTCCAGGGCTCAGTCAGGCAAAAATCATTCTGACATGTGTAATCAACATAAGACGGAAAAAAATATTAACAATCATTTAAAATACCCCACTTATCTTGTGCCTCCAAAGATCAGAATATCCATAACAGAATCTTCAGTTTTGCTGACTGGGTAATAGAAAGAGATATATACTGGTGCAGATAAAAGATTCTTAAATTGCTTAGAATTAGAAGTCAGCAAATCATAACCTATAAGGTAAACCCTGTTTACATTCTGTTTCTGTAAATAAAGTTTTATTGACACAGAGCCACACACATTCATCTACTGCCTGTGGTTACTTTCTTGTTACAGGGGAAGAATAGTTGTAACAGAGTCCATAGAGCCCACAAAGTCTAAAATATTTCTTATCTGTCCTTTTACAGAAAAAATTTGGTGATCGTTTCTCTGAATGAAGGTCTACAGAAACCAGAAGAGCCAGGAGAGAGAAGCAAGCTGGAAGAAAATACCCAAGAGGGAAAGAAGAAGAAAAATGTCCGATTCCTAATATGATAAGGGTTTTGGATATTCCCATTCAAACCTTTTCCACCTGTAAATCGTTCTGTACCCAGACTCTCTTCCATTGACAGAATTCTATTTTTTACATATTACAATTTTTTCTCTCTGATGGAGAGAAGGAGAAATAGAGGTAGGGTGATTTTTGGTGGTGGTACGGAGAGAAACTTTGGAAAATTAGGCGTTTTAAGATTAAGTGTTTTGCTCTATAACTTAGATACAGATTGCAATACAATCTAGTCCCATGGTGCCCCTAAGAAGAAGTCTTCAGTTAAAAAACAAAACTTGCATTCTTTATCAAAACATTAGGAATTATATTTGTGATTTTTACTGATGTGATTTTCCCACAGATGGGAGGTCCTGGGCAAATACAGAGATGAACAAAGGTGGGCATTATGTTTGGATTCAAAGAAAACATGAAACTTTTTGAAAAGACCTGATGGGAAATGAGGAGAAATGGAGACATTACTCTTTCTCTCTTTCCGGTGTCACTCCAACCCAGCTGTCATTGAGCCTCGGCAGAACCTGAACAAGAGGCACTGTTATTAGTCCCATTTTACAGACAAGGAGACTGAGGCTCAGAGAAAGCAAACAGTGGCTCATAGTGCTGAAGTGAAGATGTCAACCTGGGCCCAGAGGATGTCTTTCTGGTTTTATCTCCTTCTCCATCTTCAGAGAGTTCTAGGCTACAAGTCGACCCAGGGATGTCCATCCCATTGTCAAAGCCTAAGAGGCCCATAGACCGGAGATGCCCTCAGATTCCCCAGGGGGCCCAAGTCTTGTGTCTCACCATCTAAAGCTCCTCTCTTATTGTCTCTCTCCTCCTATAAGGACTCCCTTTTGTTTCCTTCACCCTGTCCTTGTTCTCTTCCCACCCTTTTCTTTAATTCCTGCTCCTTTTCTATGGTGTTATTTTTATTCATTCATTTCCTGGAATTTAAGACCAATTTTAAAGATGCCTACAAGGCAGCCCAATTAGAAAGCCCTAGGAGTTGAGGAGAGAAGTGTTCATCTAAAAGGAATGCAGGTAGGATGCTGATAAAACAAAGCATGGCATCAAGTCTCATGCAATTCCAAGAGACCAATCAAGCCCACATTTTGAGTTTCCTGGCAACCCACCTGAAAAGGGAAACTATGTCACATAACTGAAGCAAAGTTTTGTTTTGTTTTATTTCAGGAGAGGTATAACTATTTCTCATTCTAAAACAAGAAAGTTCATTCTCCCAAAAGTTCTTTTTAAGAGAATGCCATAATACATGGTGAACATGATGATCAGCAACATTTTTAGGGTAAATTCTCTGAAAATTCTCACAAGGCCCATCTTTATTTAGTCAATGTGTTCAGCAATCTATTGAGGGCCTAGTGAGAGAACCACATGCTATTCTGAGCATACAGGGAACACTGAGGAACAACACAGGCATTGACTCTGCTCCTGTGAGGCAGATGGTGGTATGTGATACATACAGTCAGACGGCATCAAACCGGAGAGTCTATAAAAGCATTCACATTGGGGTGGGAGGCATGTCACTTCCCAGATGTGCACCTTTCAGATCTAAAGTCATGTGATGTGAGATGCAACGGAGAAGTCCCCAGGCTTGCAGGCTCAGTTTTTGAGTGCCTAAGTATAAATAAGTACAAACAATTAATTTCATGAACTCATCCTAGAAAAACTGCTATATACCTCATTGCTGAATATCACTATGGTCACCTTCAAAGCACTCCCACTGGGAAGCTATGCACTGACACCAGTGCCTAGACCATCCTTCAAAGCAATTGTAGAACTCCTTGTCTGGAATGACTATCAGAGCTGTCATCCTACAGCACACAAACATGCAACAATAATGAATGCCACCCAGCAAGACACCACCACATGTCCACACAAACATGGCTGTGAGACACTGATATACCAAGGTTATGAAACCTTACCGAGTTGTTTGTACAGTGATGCCCACACAAACGCATGGTGGTAAGTTCATGAACTTAATCATCAGACCTTGTACAATGTACAGCTCTGATGATCATTCCAGAAAAAAGTTCCAAAACTGCTTTGAAGGGCAGTGCATAGCCTCCCCATGGGAGTACTTTAAAGGGGACAACCATAGTGACATTCAGCAGTGAGGAAGTATGTGACATTTTTTCTAGGATGAGTTCAGAAACTTAATTTTCAGACCTTGGATGTGTCTGTGTACATACATATTAAAAACCTATCCCCTCTCTGTTGCCTTTTACCACACTTCACCACACATCCATAAACCTGCCGGCCTCTGCAGGTGTCTGAGTGCTGACACACTATAGCAATGAATGGATGAATGGACCATATCCTTTAAGCCATTCCCTTCCAGAATATAGTATATTTTTGAACCTTGATCATGTTGTGTTTTCCTCTTTTTTAAAAGAGGAAATTTGTTCTCTATCTCCTCTGGAACAGATACTCAAGGCAGCAAATAGAGATTTTCCCCCCAACTTGAGATTCCACAGGAAATAAAAAATAAAGGCCTCTTCTGGAATTTCAAAGTTTTATAACAAAGTAAGGGACAAGTCCTCAGTAATCTCTCTTTAGATCTAAGACTTTGACTTTCTTTAACTCTCAGAAAGATCAAATGAAATTCCTTCCAGCAGGCAGAACCCAGAAATTCCACAAGTATCTGTATCACCGAGTGATGGACATTTTTTCCAAATGAATAAGACCCTGAAGTCTTCAGTCTTCTCAGTTTGTGAGCTGTTGATCCATAACTTGGAAAGAGAGAAGAGGAAACTGAAAACTGAGAAGCTATAAGAAGTTCAAAGTGGTCCTGTGGGAAGAAACTTAACTTTACAGTCAGCTGCAGAATGTAAAAGAAAAGGAAAAAAAAAGAAGCTCAACCAAAAACACACATTCCTTATACATTTGCATAGGAAAGGATGTAGGATCACCTACATGTGGTGGAACCACGTTGTGTCTGTTTAAAACAGACAGTAAATCTACAGCTTTTATAAAAAGTGTCCTATAATATGAACTCTACTTTCCATAAGTCCATCTGTTTGTAGCCTCTAACTCTGTGCATTAAAACTCTTGGCTGTGACAGCAATTAGAATGTAGGTTGCACTTCTCATCACACTCAAATGAAATATTTAACAAAGAGGAAAGGAGAAGTTGGAGCGGCTTGCAAAGGAGAATTCTGCTTCTGTTAGGTCACGTCCAATGTGAGCTCCATCCTCACAGAGAGCTGTTCCATTCCCCAGAGATGGAAAAGAAGGAAAGGGGGAGAGACAGCTTCGTGTCAGATATTGTTTGTGTGTGTTATGTATTGCTAATAACAAATTCTCACCAAATCAAGCAGTTAAAGAACATTTATTTTTCAGTTTCTAAGGATCAGGAAACCAAGTTGGCGTAGCTGGAATGTCTGGCCCAGAGCCTCGCACAGGCGGTGATCAAGGTATTGGCAGAGGCTGCGGTCATTTGAAGGCTCACCTGTAGGAAGACCCGCTTCCAAGTTCACAGTGTGACTGCTGGCAGGCCTCCAATCCTCGCCAGCTGTCAGTGGGAGGCCTCCTTTTCTTGTCACAGGAACCTCTTCGCAGGACAGCTCATAACATGGCAGCTGCCTTCCCTCTAAGTGAGCGAGTGAGGAAGGGAGAGAAGGCAGGGAAGACAGGAGCCAGGCTTTTTGTAGCCTAATCTGGGAAGTGATGCCCCCACACCATTGCTATATTCTACGCATTTGCTCAAAAAAAAAGGGTGCCATGCAAGGGAGCCAATAGTAGAAGGCAGGGGTCATCAAGGGCCAGCACCTTAGAGGCCAGGCTTCTTTAAACTATGTTTATTGGAAATAAACAAAATGTTATATTTTTTTCTAACTGTGCAGAATTTCTAGCCAAGGCTGTGGAAGTGTAAATACACTAATGACAACCTTGATAGCTTTGCAGTAGAGCCAGAGGTTTAAACTCACAAACTTTCTGCAGCATCACAGGATAAGTAGCTGGAAACCACGAAGGTATTCTTCTTTCTCTCTTCCTTAGCAGTTCTTCCTCATCTTGCATGAAACCAGTATTTTAAAGGGGCACATTAAGGCCTTGTGTGGCATAATAGTTTCCCACAGACTTACCATAGAAACTCTTTTAAGATATTTTGCATAGAACTCCAATAATTTAAACATTTAAAAGCATATCTACTCTAGTTCAAACAGCAGGTAGGTGGGGTAGGATGGGGTGGGGTATCCACTCAAACTCTCTCTCACTCTTTGAGCCCTGAAGCTTTCAGAAGTTGGTTTGAAAATTTGTAAGTACAGTAGAAACCAGAGTAAAAATCACAAGTACAGAGCTTTAAAACCAGAAAATCAGCACCTACCAGCTGAGAGTTATTAGGCAAATTACTTCCCCAATCTGAGCCTTTCTCTCCTCATGTGGAATAGTTGGGAAATTATAATTTATACTCCATGAGGATAAAAATTCTGGATAGTACCTTAGGTATATGCTAGTTAATGCTAATTAACAAATGCTAGCTAATATTTTTAAACTGAAACATTACTAAATGCCAAGATATTGTTAGATCTGTCTTCTAGAAAGAAGGGGAAAAGACAAGAACCTCAGATGCCAAATGAGGTTGATATTGTGAAATGCAAAATTCATGAAAAGAAGGCTAAATTTGACACTTAAAGAATGAGTGGGATATTTGCTTTCTGGTCATGAAGGGATAACTGATATCAGAATTTTCTTTCTATAGTAAATAACTATAATACTGGAAAAATACATGAAATAACTGACTCCAGAGGCAGGCAACAGGCAGCACAAGTCTGCCATGAGATGAGATTCCTGGTGGTCCTGCCTTTCTGCCTAGGTGAGGCATTATGGGCTGACACCTCATTGGGATGAGGTCATCAAGGTGGCTGGAATTAGTAGGGCATGGTACCAGAAAGATGGTACCTAAGGAGAAAAACTCTGGAAATTTTCATAGGAGTTATTTTAAGTTTTGGGCTGAATACCAAGCTCAGAATGCACAAGGAGGCCAGGCAAAGAGCAACAACTTGGGAGAAATAAAGTCCTGGGCAATCGTGAGCTGAATTGCAGAGGCCCACACAGAGCTGACAGGCTGAGTTCCACCCAGTGAGTACAGGAAGACCATTCAACACCACAAACATTAGACCCACCCCAACAAAGCTTTTTTAAAATCCTTAAATGAATTAAGAAATTCAAAAGTAAATTAACCTTCTGCTGAAACAAAACAGTACACGGGAGAATGAAAAAGGCATCAAAAACTTAGACATCCAAAAACTTAGCATCCATAAAGTTCAGCATGTAATTCAGAAAAAAAAAAAAAGCTTTGCTAGACATGCAAAAAAGTAGAAAATGAGATGCACACCAGGAAAAAAATCAGTCAATAGATACAGAATTAGAAATCTTAAAAGTGGCGAGAGAAGAAACATACAGGAGAAAAAAGTGATAATCTCCACTGACTTTTCACCACAAGTGATACAACCCAGAAAACAATAGAATGCCTTTGAAGTACTAAAATAAAAATATTGTTATTCTACAATTCCTTATTCAGAGAAAATATTCTTCAAAAATATTGGCAAAATAAAAAAAATCTTAGACAAAAATGGGGAAAAAAATCATAGCTAGAATATTTCACATTATAAGAAATGTTGAAGGAGGTTCCTCAGGGAGTAAGAAAATGATACCATGAGGGACATTTCCAAATTTATACAAAGGAATTAAGAGCATGACATATAGGAAATATATGGGTAAATATAAAAGACTTTCTTATGTCTTAATTTTTTAAGAAGATTATTCAAAACAAAGTATTAGCAATGTATATTAGGCCTATAATAAGTAGAAGTAATATGTAAGATTACAATAACACAAAAGCTATGGAATAAAATAGTGCTATGCTCTTATATGTTCCGTATGCTAAATGTGAAGTGATATGATATTATTTAAAGATACATTGTTATAAGTTAAGATGTAAAGTGTAAAAGTTACACTAGAAATAGAGCAACTAAGCCAATAGCAGAGACATAACAGATTACTGGAAAATGTTTAATTAATCAAAAAAGAGGCAGGAAAAGAAGAAAAAAAAGAAAATTATGGGCATAACTTCAACCATATCAATAATTCAATTTAAATGTCTTCATAGGAGTAGATCTGTGCACTTAAGTTAAACCTCAATTTTACAAATTCTTCAGTTTTATTTGCAGATTCATCTCCAGAATGCAAGGTTAGTTTAACATTCAAACATCAATTAATAAAACTTGCCACATGCATAGAATGAGGACAAAGGGGGGCTGTGATCATCTCAAAAGGTGAAGAAAAAGCATTTGACAGAATTTAATACCTACTTATGGTTTAGAAAAGAAAAAAAAACTCACAAACTAGGAAAAGAAGAAATTCCTTACACTTACTACATAGTATTAATGTTTATGAAAAATTTACGACTAACATTAAAGTTAATGCTTTCCCACTTAGAAAGGGGAAAGGGCTGGGATGTTTACTTTTGCCAATTCTATTCAAAATGAACTGGAGGCAGTGTGATAAGAAAAGAAAAGAAATGAAAGGCATGGAGAATGGAAGTGAAGTTGCCTTTATTTGCTGACAACATATTAAGTATACACAGAAAATTCTAAGAAATCTAAAACAAAGTATAGCACTAATAAATTAATTCATCAATGTCACAGAATCCATAGACCTAAATATAAAAGCTAAAATTATAAAACTTCTAGAAAAAAAAAGCAGGAGGAGATTTTTGTGAACTTGGGAAAGATAAATTTACTTAGGAGACAGAAAGCAATAATGATGAAAAAAAAAAAAAAATCAGTTGGAATTTATCAATTTTCTAAAAAAAGAAAAAAGACTTCTCCTAATAAAGAGACAGCAAAGAAAATTAATAAGCAAACCATAGACTGGAGAAAATATAACACACATCTGACAAAGGATATACATGTACAAGATAATGTGTTACATAGAAGATAAATATTTTTCTTCATGTAAGTATCTGCTACATAATATATGTAAATGATAGATACATACATATATACATAGATAATCTTCTACAACTAAATGATAAAAACTAATAACCCAATAAAGTGAATAAAGAGTAAGCAAAAGATACAAAGACACTTACATTTAAAAATTTGTTCAACGTCTTTAGTCACTACAGAATAGCAAATTAAAACTACAATGACACACCCTTAGAATAGCTAACAGGAACCCCAAATGTTTGTGAAGATGTTAAATACTCAGAACTCCTGTACAGTGCTGGGAGGATTGTAAAACATTGCAACCACTCTGGAAAGAGTCCTGGAAATTTCTTTAAAAGTTTAATACATAGTTAGTCTACAACCCATCAATCCTATTCCAAGGCATTCATCTACAAAAAGGAAGGAAGGGAAGGGAAGGGAAGGGACGGTGAGCAGCTGGAAGGTAATGTTATCTAAAAGTTGTCACGCTACAGGGAATGTGACCATCAAGTG
>CAUYPK010027875.1:0-15634 GCA_963574355.1 Loris lydekkerianus
GTGTCGAAGTTGGAGTTTGATCAAAAGTTTCTGAGTGAGTTTACTTTTGTGGTAGAGTCTTGAGCTGGTCATTATGGAGGATAGGTCTGAGAATATCCTGAAGAGCTGGTTTGGTTATGTCAAATTTCTTCAACATGTGAATGTCATTAAAGTATTTAATTTCTCTTTCTCCATCATAAATGAAACTCAGTTTAGCTGTGTACAAGATCCTAGGCTGAAAGTTATTTTGCTTTAGAAGTTTAAAAGTCGATGACCACCCTTTTCTGGCTTGAAAAGTTTCAGCAGAGAGATCTGCAGTCATTCTAATATTCTTCCCTTTGTAGGTAATGACTTTCTTTCATCTGGCTGTTTTGAAAATTTTCTCCTTCATATTAACTTTAGTGAATTTAATTATAATATGCCTGGGGGATGTCTTATTCGGATTGAGTCATTCTGGGGTTCTGAAGCTGTCTGCTATCTGAATTTCAGAATCTTTTTGCATGTCTGGAAAATTCTCTTTCATAATTTCATGGAGAAGGGCCTCTGTGCCTAGCAAGGCAACTTCATCGGTTTCAGGGACTCCATTAAGTTGGATATTGACCTTCTTCGAATTATCCCAGAGCTCTCTGAGAAAATGATCCATTTTTGCTCTCCATGTCTCTTCCTCTTTGAGAATTTGGGAGTGTTCAAAGGCTTTGCCTTCAATGTCAGAAATCCTTTCTTCTGCTTGCTCCACTCTGTTACTGAGGATTCTATTTTTTAGATCTTTGAGGGCTGCAAATTCTTGCTTCAGTGTGTCTAAGTCATTGGTGGTTTTGTCTATAAATTCGTTAAATTCTTGAGACAACTTTTGAATTTCTCCTCGAATTCCTAATTCCACTTTATTAATCTTGTCTGCAATCCAAATTCTGAATTTGATTTCTGACATCTCAGCCAGTTGTTTATGAATGGGATCTTCAATTACATCTGCCATATCTTTCCTTGGGGGGGTTGATCTATTCTGGTTATTCATGTTACCAGAGTTTTTCTGCTGATTCTGCTCCATGGTTGTTTTACTCCCTTTGATTTTTCCCCTGGGGCTTTGTTGAGGACCTGTACAGTGTTGTGGCCTGAGAAACTGAGGCCCCATCTAATGTGGTGGAGCCAAGTGGTTCTGTCTTGTTCTCAGCTAGTTTCTGTTCGACCCTAGTGAAACTGATACTCTGGATTGAAGTCTCAGCTGCGGAGAAATATCAGCAATTAAGTCACCCTGCCCACTGCAGGCAACAATTGGAAAAGGAAAATCAAACCTTCCTACAACCGCACACCCAGGGCACCACCTGATTTGTCCTCAGGTGATTGGCTCAGTTCAAAAGGTCCAAATTGATTGTCTCAGTTTGCACCTGTCTTGGGTGAGAGAGTTTAAGAGGTCTCTGGGAAATGGATTACAGGGGTCTGGTGACTACTCTGATGTGGCTTGCTCCAGTGCTGAGTGGAGTCAGGAGGAACCACCCAGCCAATAGATCAGTCTGGGAAGGTTGATGCCTCATTCCCCACCTTGCACCACTGTCACACCCAGTCACTGACAGCCCTGCAGTTGGCTGACCCAGTTGCCTGAAGTGAACCAATACTCCAGGGTTTTTCACCTGCCTGAATCACAAGGAAGTCTGCCAGGCCACTGCGCTCTGCCTCTCTCTAGCAGGAGGAGGTGAGGCCTGACAACCTCTGGCACTTGATGAAGGTTGGGGGGGTTTTCCACTCAGGTCCAGTCTCGCCCCTGCAGTTCCCCTGCAGAAGAGGAGCTGAATTGAGTTCCAAATTAGCTTGTCTTTGCTCTTATATTCGATTAGCTGTCAGTTCTGTCCTGCTGCCTTTCTTTATCTATAGGCAGACGATCCCCTGAGGGCCAGGTGTGTCTCAGGCTCAGTAAAGCGGACCTCTAGATCAGCCCCGCCCTGGGAGTTTCCCTGGTTTGCAAGTGGGTGTTGCCTCAGGCAAATCCTTTACTCATGGTCTCTGGTTGCCCAGGGAGACAGGGGGTGTGGCTTCAGAATATCCAGTAGTGAGCCGTATTGCTGCGAAAAGAGGGCTGCTGTTTTATGTATCAGGGAACCGCTGCTCCAGTGTGGCTCCCTCCCAGCCAACCGTCTTCTCCCTGCTCCCACGCCCCAGAGTCTGCACCAACCGGCTGCAGCCCTGGCACTGTCCACACCTCTCGAGCAATCACCCAAGAGTCTGGACTCCTAGGGGACAGGCCTCCAGATCTCAGAGTGAGAGCAGAGGGGAGCGTTGGGAACCCAGGGTTGCAGGCAGAGAATACACACAGTTCCACACAGTTTTATGCCTGGCTGTGTTGTTGCCAAAAGATAGCTGCTGCACCCCATCTCAGGGAACCACCACTCCGGTGTGGCTCCCTCTCAGCCAACAGTCCTCTCCTGGTTCTCGCATCCCAGAACCAGCACTTACCGGATGCAGCCCAGGCACTGTCCACACCCCTCGAGAAATCACCCAAGAGTCTGGACTCCTGGGGGACAGGCCTCCAGACCTCAGAGTGAGAGTGGAGGGGGGTGCTGGGAGCCCAGGATTGTGGGTAGAAAATATATACAGTTTTACACAATTTTATGCCTGGCTGTATTGTCGCCAAAAGACGGCTGCCACACTGTGCCTCAGAGAACTGCCACTCTAATGCAGTTCCCTCTCAGCCAACCGCCCTGTGCCCCAGAGCCAGCGCCAACCATCTGCAGTCCAGGCACCATCCACACCCCTCGAGAAATCACCCAAGACTCTAAACTCTGGGGGACTGGCCTCTAGACCTCAGTGTGAGTGGAGGGGAGTGCTGGGAGCTCAGAGTTGCAGGCAGAGAATACACACAGTTCCACATAATCTTATGCCTAGCAGGAGAATGCCATGGCACCCTAGTAGGGGAGGTAGGTACAGTTTTTAGAGGGTCTCTCCCATGGAGTGTAGAGGGAGGACCTTTGAACTCTGCCCGATTGTAGGGCACTGCAAGCCATTCTCATGGGGGAGGGGACTCCCATCCACTTGGTGATGGATTTTGTACCTTTTGTTTGTATCCTTGTGGTCGCAGCTCGCCTCTGTGGGGTTGACATGCGTTCTTCAACCTTCTCTCTTAGTGCAGCTCAAATTCACCAGGTTCCTTGCTAAATTTTTGTCCTTTCACTGTCCTTCTGGATGGGAGCCTCTGGAAAGCTGGCTTCAGTCAGCCATCTTGTCTCCTCCCCCCACAACTTCTTTTCTTTTAGGCAAATGCCCAGTACTGGAATTATTGGATCAAATGGTAGATCTACTTTTAGTTCTTTGTGAAATCTCCATACTGTTGCAAAATCTATATTTGAGCCTTGATTTTTACAGAAAAATCTGTATTTTTTTCCCTGTATACTTTAGACCCATCTTTCCATTTCATTGCCTAGAAATACTAAGCAACAGATGACAGCTCCCTCCAAGTGGTCATCTTTAAAGACGTCATTTAATGACAGAGCTGGTGGCATTTTTGAATACTTCTTTAGAGAATGCCTTCATAGTGTACTATAATAAAGCATTCATATATAATTTAATGAATTTCGTCCAGGCATTGAGTTTCTTACTGTGTTTTCTAAATCTGACTCCAAATTCTTTTAGCCGTTGCTAAAGACAAAACCCACCTCTCAGACAATGATACCCAGCAATCAGTGGTATTCAAAAGAATATATCACAAGCCCAGAGAGCATTTTCAAAGATGTTTATGTTAAACAGGAATTGGCAGGATTAGAAGTATCTCCTCACATGATCTTTCAAGATTTGGATAACATTCAGTTTCACAGGTAAAAACTATTGTAAAAATAATTTATTGCTTGCAAAAATTATTTGGATTACTTGAAAGTCACAATGTGTTGTGGATATCAGAAAGATCTAGGTTTGAGTGGAGGTTCAGCCTCTTAGATGAACAACTTTGAACATATGAAAGTTATAAAACTGGGTGGTGCCTGTAGCTCAGTACGTAGGGAGGGTGACAACCACATATACCAGGGCTGGCGGGTTTGAACCTGGCCTGGCTAAAACACCAATGACAACTGCAACAACAACAAAAATATCTGGGTGTCGTGGTGGGTGCCTATAGTCCCAGCTACTTGGGAGGCTAAGGCAAGAGAATCGCTTGAGCCCAAGAGTTTGAGGTTGCTGTGAACTATGACACCATGGCACTCTACTAAGGGTGACATAGTGTGACTCTGTCTCAAAAAAAAAAAAAGTTATAAAACTGAAGAAAATTTCAGTTTCTTCATTCCTAAAATAGTCACAAATTGCTGTGAAAATAAAAATTGTGTAAATGTGTATCCTGGCACATAGTAGGGGTTTAATAAATGGCCCGAGTGTTATTGAGTATTATTATCTGTTAGTGAAATAAATAGTTACCACATTCACAGATCTCTACCATGAGCTGAGAAGAAAATTCAATTCAGCTAAGCATTACTTTTTGGAAACCTTTCATCATACAAGGCATTAAATACTATAATTTGAAGATATGTTCTGCAAAACAACCAGCCACCTAAAGGCCTGGTGTCTATTTTTTTTTTTTTTTTTTTCGGGGAGAGGGGCAGGATCAAAAAACTAACAGTTTTTAGTTACTTGAGTATCAGGTACTACCCAAAATATTCTTTTTTCATCATTATTGCTAAAAGAATGCTCTATCAAAAATAGAAAAGAATTTTGCATTCCTGAAACTGTAAATATTGCACTTTATCATTCTTTCCTCATTTTTTCATAACAGAACTATGACTAATGAATGTTCCACAGTTAAGCATAGGTCAATTCTTTATAAAAATTATGAACTGTTTAGGAATTTTTCAAGCACAAGCATACAATAAAATATAATGAAAGGTTTACCCATTGTTTTATTTAAATTTTTGTTCTGTGAAATAACTAAAATGTACCAAGAGAGCTCAAAAGATAATATATCAAAAAAAAGTATAATATGTAGAATTTTGTGGATTTCTAGGGCTAACAATGTTTTTATCTGATTGTTGTTAAATTTTCTAATCTCTTTTCTAGAAAAAAAAACAGGAAAAAAATGATTATTTCTTTGTATATCACTTTAAAACCTTATGGAAAATTATTGATATTATTTAGCTAAAATAGACTCACTGAAGCGTATTTATAATCATGCTCCCGAAAGCCGATATATTTTTGATAGAAGTACATTTCAGATTAGGTTATGCCTGCTAAGGATTGTTAAATCAAAATGTACACAAATAAATTAAAAAACAAGTTTGGAAAAACAAAAGCACAAAATAGTATAAGAAGTTGTTGGGTAATTTAAGTTGTTTTTCTCCCAAAGGAGCTAAAGTTCTCCAAAACATTCAAAATTAATCTGGAGCATGCTCTAACAAATAATGCTAGAGGAAAAACAAAATCTTTCTGTTATAGTTGCATATGAAGCTTATATGAAGTCTTTTCTATTATAAATCATGTTTCATTCATTCTATAGACACAAAGTTGTTAACATAGCATCTCAAATATTAATATTATATGTTAGTGTATGGGTTTTCAAATTTAAAAGTTAAGAATATATTTAGAAACCATCCTTTCTTGGGAAGAGGAAAATATCAACTATTTTCTCAAAGAAAGGCTACAGATTATTTGTATAAGTTAAAGGACAAGGTTACAATGTTAGACAAATATTAATTCCAGTTTTCTATATGCAGTGCACAGGTGCAACTTGAACAGCATATTATATGTTATAATCATTAAATTCATTCAACCAGGCCTCAGAGAGTTAAAAACATATATCCTGAGGAACAGGACTCTTCGGTCCAAAGAATGAGAATGAAACAGGGCAGAATATTTGTGTATCAAGGTGATTCCAGTTTCCAACTGGGAAAACAGGACTGTTAACACCCACGTCCCCTGACAACTGTCCAATTATGTATATCACACTTGGCCTACTGTTTGCAGTAGAAGTAATCAATAAAGGATGTGGTTGAGTGAACATAGATTTTGGTTGAACCAATGCATGAAAACTTAATCATTTACTCAGAGAGAAGAAATCAAATAGAGCAGAGATGAAACAGCCACTAAGGGGTTTGTTGATTGTGCCACCAAGTTTGTGGGCCACAGATGAAAGTAATAAGGCAAATGGGATCAGTGATAGGAGAAAATGTAAAAAGCTATTCTTAATTTCATGAATTAATAGAAATGTTTTGATGTATTTTTGGGGGGCCATTTTTAGGAAATTTCGCGTCAAAGCCTGGATGCTCCATTTTAAAGAAAATATGAAAATTACTAGGGCGTGTCATTTCTCTCAAGCAAGAAGAAATTAATTTTCAGCTGTGACAGAAAGGTAATTTTCACACTTGAAACTTTTTACTGATTGATTTAAAGAACTCCATTGTGGAAAGTTTTCTAGGAAATAATTTAACTCGTGTTTGCAAGAAAATTTACAATTGGTATGGAATAAACGCAGAGATGGGCTAGTTGTGACCAATGTATTTTAAACACAGTTTTGTGACTTTTTCCTTTAGATTCTTTTGAATAGTCAGCCTGATTATGTTGTAAAATTGTGGCATTTCAGTAAATGGGCTACTTTAGTAAATGAGGCACATATATATGTATATCCCATAAAGAAAATTGAGTATTTTCCCTTTCCATATTTATTCAAACTGTCTGTCTATAGAGTAATGATTTTTACTTGTCAGTTTCTCAGTTCACTTTCTTTTTGTTTTAAGAACCTTAATTCTGGCTTTATAGTAGTGTCTTAAAGACAATTGTTATCATTTTAAAGTATCAATTCTTTTCTTCACTATTATTTGAAGTAGGGGAAAATAACATTATACATGCTTATTTTCTTTTGTACTGCTTAAACTCTTGTGCAATTACTATTATTCAGATCAATAGTAAAAATAACAAAACTTGTTCACTAGTAAAACCTTCTTCTATAACTTTAACACTAGTTATGGTGCTATCATCACCAAATGGGCAACACTGTATTACCAAATTCTCAGCCTTGAGGAATTGTGGTGTGTTTTTCAATTGAAGGTGCAGCATAAATTATTATAACCATTTTAGAAGCTCCCAGCTTTAGAGACTATTCACCTTTCCTGCATGCTTAGCTGATGGCTGTAGACACACACTTATCCCAGACATGACTATCCTCTTCCATTTCCTTTAAAGAGATAAAATATGTTTATAGAGAGAGGAATACCATTAGTGAAACTTGTGCAATTGCACAGGTTAGGAAAAAAGAGATTTAAAGATGATGCTAAGCTTCATATGCAACTTGATTTATTTCTCCGCTGCCACCTCCATAATTTCCCCCACTTTGGCCGTGCTCCATTTCCTGCATGTTGTTGCTAACCTGAGAAGGACAGTTTAGGACTATGAAAGGCATGATACATATAGATGTGTGTTTGCATGGGAGGGCACATGTGCATGTTTATAGACGAACATCAAGCAAAATTTTATAAAAATGACCACAAAATTGATACCAAAACATTTATACTGTGAGTGGACAGGATTTAACAAGACTTCTCAGATATCCAGGGTGCTTTTGTCTACCTGTATAGAAATTTAGGTTTTGAAACATCTGCTTGTGTACTCAGATTATTTTGCACAGATATTGGAATACTCTGCTGAGGCATGCACTCCCAAGCACTCCTGTTACCATCAACAGTGCTGCAAAATGGCAGATTTGGATCAGAAAGCTTGCTGTGGCCATGGGACACTTTATCGTTATGACCTCAGAAAAAGTAGCCCTGGAACTCTCTTGTGTGCGGTATAATGTTATAAAAATAAGAATCTGTGTCTTCCATACACATTGTTGATAGCTTTATTGTACTTTAGTAGGTGGAGATTCTTATGAGTGGAATTAATTTCATTGGTATAAAAGAGTAATGAGGATAAATCTTGCTCCACTGTATGTTTGCCCTGAGGCAAAGGTGCTGGGCTACAGAGAATGTTGGAATAAATTTGTTCCCAGTCCTACCAAAACCAAACTCAATTTCATGACATATCAAATGTATCCTTTCCCACTACTTAAACCCCAGATAAAATACTGAAGTAGCCAAATTAAAACATTAGATTGCCCATTATTGCCAAAATTCATCAGATAACTGCTGAGCTCTCCACTTAGCTCTGACCATATAGACAAGGAACACAAATCCCAAGGTGCAGATACAAGGTGAGAAATATTTGAGGACAACTGCATGTCTTCAGAAGTTTCAAAAATAATTATAGAGACCATCAGTAATCAAAGGGGCATTCCAATACTTTTTCCACATTTAGCAAATGTTCAGTTAATGTTGATAAAATATTTTTTCCCTAGAGTTTTCTCTCTTTAGCTATGTTGAGACACAAGTGTGGTACATTTTTATGACTATGCAAGATTAGGTCAGGTTTGCTACTACAAAGCAAGGCAAATAATCCAAACACTTTCTGCTGATTTGGGGCAGCAGTCAATCAATTTAATAGTCAAGATGAACTGGAAACAAAAGCATGTAGTTGGTTTGCTCCAAGTAGACATTAAATTGAATCTTTACCAATCTCTTCTTTGTATTCAATCATCTGCTTCTTGTAGGTTGTTACATGGAAATTGTTACAATGTTACAATTTAAACATTGTAAAAGATAGCTGGGTTGGTCTTCTATGGACTAGTTGTCAATCGTTATTTGCAGAGATCACAACACTCCCAAGTTTCTTACCTTACCCATGGCTGGCCCTGTCTTTCTTGAGAAAATTTCTATTCTCTCCTTATAAATGTCTGTGTTCCTAACCCATTTATCCAGTGATAACCAAATTTTATTTGGTATTTTGTAGGGTACTTCTCAATTCATTGGTACTGGTATTGTAAGCAATGATTATTATATTAGCAATAGTACTTATACATTGATGATCATGATTTCAGTTTACTAGGTATTTAATGTTTCAAATGCCTTTCAGATAACAATTTTACCTTGAAAAGTATGACCTTGTGTGTACAACTGAAATACAAATGAGAAGAAATTCGAACTTAATGCAATCTACTACTACTACTATTATGACCACCACCACCACTACTATTATTAGTAAAAAGCTGTATCTTGGATATAAGACAACATACCAACAAACAAGGACTTACCCTTGATAACTTTTGTTGTTGTTCTATCTTGGCTTAAGTCATCATGCTTAAGCATATAATGTAATCAAGTCAAATCACGTACATACGGATCACATTACAATGAGTGAAGGGCAAATCATATCCCTTCCATGGAAAAAATGTGTATCATAAGTTGTTCATGCATTTAAAATTTTCTGTTACAAACGAAATATTGGGAATATTGGTTTTGCACTCAATTGCTTATCCAGATTTGCTCGAAGAGAAAATGTCTTAATGAAAAAGAATGACAGAAGCATAAATGGAAACTTTCCTCCAAGAAGAGATCTGGAAAGGTTATGGTGAACCACAGTTACTGAAGCGTACTACATATTCTGTGCTCTTTGCTTTCTTAACCTGTGAGATGTAACCTGATATTTTTTTCTCTTTTCTTCAAGGTCAAAAACAAAGAAGAAAATAATACAACAGAGGGATAGACAAGGAAGAGTTTAGATATGTATTTTAAAATACCATATTGGTTTAAAATAACTTATGATGAAAGGGTCACTTAAGAAGGGCACTGCTTAAAATTTAAGTGGGCAGTAATGGAAAGCGACAGACCTCAAACAATTTAAGTCTTTCACAGTTGAGTGAATTCACAGTGACAGCAAGACAAGGATGTGCTAACTTACCTCTGCAGGACCTTGGCTATTGCTTCATAGGCTCTCCCCAAGCTGAGATCATCATCTAGGTCTGTAGAGATTTGACTGTAAGTGTTAAGGACCTATCGGGAAGACAGCTACATATTAAACATACAGCATAGCCAGATACGCTGAAGTTTCATTTCATAACAGAAAAGGTTAGAATTAATAGTTATTTTAAATGTCTTTATAGAAATTTTTGTTCATTAAAAATTCATCTTGGTGTGGTTT
Source organism: Loris lydekkerianus (assembly GCA_963574355.1). NCBI lineage: Eukaryota > Metazoa > Chordata > Mammalia > Primates > Lorisidae > Loris > Loris lydekkerianus. Next base: position 9,952 of record CAUYPK010027875.1, read on the forward strand.
ATTTTATCTGTAGTATAACTTTTTTTCATGACAATCTCTTTAAGCCATGACAGTGAGGTCTTACTTTTGTAAAAATAATTCTTTTCTTACATGATCCCCAATCTTCCTATTTATATACCTTAGGTATAAATAAATAATTGAATGGTTAACAAGATTATTTTAAAATATGGGACTTTTATCTAAGGTAATATAAGACAGATTATAATATTCTATAGCATGGTAGCTTCAAATCACTTTTATTTCTATAAGTAATTGCTTGAAACACATAGATTGAGGTGCTGAGCAATTTCTAAATCTATCATTTTATAAGATGCCTATCTCACAGTCTGCAAATGTATACAACATACACTAAAGCATTTCTTACAAATGTACATTACCAACAAGCTCCTCAATAATCAAAAGATTATAGCTGCCATAGCCAAACATATAATTTAATTAAATTTAACCATGACATTGTCTGCATGGTATAATTTTCCCTTTTCCCCCTTTTTTCCCTTTCAGTGGCCAGGAGAAAAATACATAAAATGAAATCCCCAGTCTTTCTTTTTCCTTCATTGTTACTTGACCCAACCTATTACACACATGAGGACACAGGAAATCTCCAAAGACCTCTATGGAGATCCTTTTTTCACATTTTCAGAGAAAGAATTAGTGAATGTCATTTGATGACATTTGAGAGAGAAATTCCACGTAAGAGGGACCTAAGTATACCTGTGCACTATGGTAGCACACACAATGAGATTAATTCGATGGCCTAGAAGATTTAAGTATTAGAGGTGGGGTTGATATCTGTATTTACTTTTTAAAGTTAATATTTGAGAAATAATTTCAGTGAGGCTCTTGCGATAGCTCATAAAATTTGGGCTTCATATAGTATGCAAATGACTGCTTGACATAAGGCTGATGTTAAAATACATGGATATATACTGACCCAGGGTTTTAATTCCTGCTAAATTTGTCAAGTTCAAAATTTTGTTTCTTATTTTCTTATACTTAGAAAAATTAATTTATTTTAAATTGAAAAATAATAACATGCATCACTTTACTGACTTACCATATTTTTTGTGGTGAAAACATTAAAAATTTATTCTTTTAGCAGTGTTGAAATATACAGTACATTGTTTTAACCTTGATTCTTATTTTTGAGACTCTCGATAAGCCATGTGGAAACCTGAGGATATTTTTTTCACTCTGTCTTGCATAACAGACAATACCTAGATTTAATCTGATATGACTTGACGTAGACCTTTCCAAGTTAAGGAGCAGAACCTCTAGATTTTGTGAATTTGTAAAATACCTTTTTGAATCCAAATATCAAAATATTTAAGAGGAGACTTTCTAGTGTCTTTTTTTTTGGGGGGGGTACAGATTTTTTTGGTCCCTATGTTTTTATAATATATAGCATTCTAGAATATTAAAGATTAAATATTATTCTATTTTGGGGCCCAAATAGTTCATTTGTTTTTTCAGCAAATACAGTTACTGTGTCCCAGGTGCTATATTAGACCACAAGAAATCTTAAGTAGATGAGAATATGCTCACAACCCTGAAGGCATTTGCAGCCCAGTGCTACAGATTTTGAACTGATGCAATAAGGTGAATTACCAATGACTGAAGACAGGGCTTATATTGTGCATATACTGCACAACTCTCTCATGAAGCACATGGTAACTTCCAGAGATGCCCAATTTTATCTGAAAGGTGTGACTCTTTAGTCCATGGGTAGGAGGGTGGGTGTCCAAGAAATTATAGGTAGATCCTTCAGTGTTGACGGTTTTTAACCCGCATCAGTTCATCGGCTTTTATCCCACTTCTAGAGAGTAGTGGGTGCAATAATCAACTCAGTCTGGGCTCTCGGCTTTGGCCCAGACTATAGCAGCTTACTCGTGGAGATAGACATGGTCTACTGAAATGAACGCTAACCATAGGGTAAGAATATTTCCATGAAAGTCATAGCTCTTCTGCCAGAGGGCCTTGAGTTTAATTTCCTTAGAAGCAAAAGAGAAAACCTACTTCTGTGAGTTGTTGTGAAGCTATTATGAGACGGTGTCAAGTGCTATGTAAACCTTAGGATAAGAATTCTTTGGGAATCTGTTAACCAGCTACTGGTGAACAGTTCCTAGGGGAAGTTTATCCCCTCAGAGTAAAAGCAACACATGATTTTTGTGGCTTGAGAGAGTAGGAGTTTCCTTAAACAATTTACCTAAAAGTAGGAAATACCTAGGAAGTAGGAAGAATATAGCCTTTATTGCCAAACAGAGAAACAGTCATCACACAAAATCCATATTGAGGACCTTGCAGAGGAGAGGCTCTAAGTCAAAGGCAGAGGCTCTGCTGTTTGGCAATGTAAGCTGTAATGGGAGAGGAGAGTGCACATAGCTGAAATAATAGGGAGACTATGACGCAAAACCCAGAAGATGGTGAATTGTGTATTTCAAACTAAAGGAAGTAGAAAGGTCTTAATTAAAAAAGAAAGATAAAAATGAATGGAAATATAACATAAGATTATAAATTCTGTAAAAGAAAAGCATGTTTCATACTGGTTTATGGTTAAGTTACCTTACCTTAATTAAAAAGAAGGTAGAATTAGTAAATTTTACCAACTCGAATCATTAGGCAAATATCTAGAACTTTTTTTTTTGTTTTTTTTTTTTTTTACAAAGAATACATAAAGTAAGAAAATAAACAATACACCATGGAAACTGGAGGCATCCTCTGAACTTTATTGACTATTTCTGTGGCATGCAATATGTTAGAAAAAAATCCATGATCTGGATAGTTAAAATTGATCACTGCAAATCAAACATAGGCAAGACTAAAGAATCCCCCAGGTGCAAAATATTTTGATTAATTGAAAACATATACCTTTAAAGTTTATGGTGAATGAATTTAGTCAACCTTCATTAAAAGTCAGGGGAAAAAACAATGGTTTAGTATGCTATTGTGTAAATTTCAATGAACACCAAACTGTGCATGGATAATAAGGGTACCAAAGTTGGAAAAGTTAGTTCCAATACCTAATACAAACTGATGGCTGCTTGATCCAATTGCTCCAATAATTTCAAAAAATTTTTCAAATAGAAGTCAAGTTCCTAAAATAAAATAATTGTCATTCAACGATAAAACTAGTAGAATGTTTAGTCTAAAAAAAGGAGAGCATACCCAAAATAATGTTGGAGATGTGCTACAAAACTCTTGAAGAATTGTTTGCTGTAAATCAGTAATTCCCTAGGGGAACATTGGATTTAAGTCAAGTATTGTCAAGTGTTAAAAATATGAATAGATTATCTATCCATCTCTCTTAAAGGAAGTAAAGTATCCTTCAGCCTTTCAGAAGATCAAGAATTTAACATTTGTAGGACTAGGCTCTCAGGTTGGCGGTAGCAGCAGCAGCAGCTGACCTTCCAGGTCTCCTCAGCCATGCCTTCGTGCTCCTGCCGCCTTAGTCCGGTGGCCACGAGGCCCTACACACTGGTCCTGTGCTCCCCGGCCAGGTGACCGCAGCCATAATGCCGGGGCTGGAGGAGGTGAGCCGGCTCACGGAGACCACCTACCGGCTCCTCTCACAGCACACCAGTTGAAAATCATTGCTCTAGCCCGCAACCCACAATCAGTGCCTGCCCGGACCTCCAGAAGAGCTGTGCCCCAACCTGCGACTCACCATCGGCACCCACTGTATTCTGGTAAGAGCTGTGCTGTGACACACCATGACCTGATACCCACACCTGCCCAGACTTCTGGACCTGCAGCGCCGTGACGTGCTACTTGCATGCCCTGACCATGAACTCTGGGAGCCATGCAACCCAGCATCCTCCCTCCTGTACTCTCCCTGCCTCCACATGGGCCGCTCATCTGGCCAGGGACTCTGGTAGTGTGTGGCCTCCGGAGCCCTCCCTGCCTCTGCATGGAGCCCTTCTCCTGGACAGAGACTGCTGGAGCCTTGGGCCCTCTGTGCCAAAGTCACCGAGCACCAGGCACTCCCAGAACCATGAGCACCACCCCCCATCCTGTTGCTGGATCTGGGTGTGTCACACTCCGGAGCTGCTTCCACAGCCAGAACTACCTGGCTGGGGCAGCCCCAGAGGAGCTACACAGGGTTACTCCCTACAAAGATCCAGCAACAACAGAGTGATCCCACTGGGGACTAATCTTGGAGAGACACCTCGCCAACTCTGAGAATGGACAGAGGCAATGGTGAAAACCAATAATGAGGCAAACTTAGTGGAAATACTCTTGCAATATGAATAATCAGAGTAGATCAACTCCTCCAAGGAAAAATGGGTCAGACACAGCACAAGATCCCATGCACAAACAAATAACTGAGATGTCAGAAATCAAATTCAGAATCTGGATAGCAAATAAGATTGAATTAGAATTCCAAACAGTAACCCAAAAGATGTTTCAAGAATTCAACAACTTCAAAGACCAAATGACCAAAGATTTTGATACATTGAGACCAGAAGTTGCATCCCTCAAATATCTGAGAAACACAGTAGAATCCCTCAGTAACAGAATGGAGCAAGAAGAAGAAAGGATTTCTGACATTGAAGACAAAGCTTTTGATTGTTCCCAAACTCTCAAAGAGGAAGAGAAATGGAGGGCAAAAGCAGATCACCCTCTCAAAGAGCTCTGGGATAATATGAAGAAAACCAACATTCATCTTATAGAGATCCCCAAAAGTGATGAAGTGGCTCCACAAGGCACAGAGTCTCTTCTCCATGAGATTATGAAAGAGAATTTTCCAGACATGCCAAGAGATTCTGAAATTCAGATAGCAGACAGTTTCAGAACTCCAGCATGACTCAAACCGAATAAGACATTCCCCAGACACATCATAATCAATTTCACTAAAGTTAATATGAAGGAGAAAATTCTGAAAGCAACCAGATGAAAGAAAACCATTACCTACAAAGGCAAGAATATTAGAATAACTGCAGATCTCTCTGCCGAAACCTTTCAAGATAGAAGAGAACAGTCATTGACTTTTAATCTCCTAAAACAAAATAACTTTCAACCCAGGATCCTCTACCCAGCTAAACTGAGTTTCATTTATGATGGAGAAATTAAATACATTAATGACATTCACATATTGAAGAAATTTGCCATAACTAAACCAGCTCTCTGGGATATTCTCAGACCTATCCTCCATAAAGACCAGCATAATCTTCCACCACAAACGAAAACCTACCCAAAAAATTTTGATCAAATTCTAACTTCCACAGTCGCAAAAGAATTAAAAATGTCCACCAGACTCTCAAAAGGCTTATCAATATTCTCAATTAATGTGAATTGTTTAAATTGTCCTCTAAAGAGGCACAGGTTGGCTGACTGGCTACAAAAACTCAAGCCAGATATCTGCTGCATACAAGAATCTCACTTACATTAAAAGACAAATATAGACTCAAGGTGAAGGGATGGTCATCTATACTCCAGGAAAATGGAAAGCAGAAAAAAGCAGGTGTTGCAATCCTATTTGCAGATGCAATTGGCTTTAAACCAACCAAAATAAGGAAGGATAAGGATGGACACTTCATATTTGTTAAAGGTAATACTCAATACGATGAGATTTCAATTATTAATATTTATGCACCCGACCAGAATGCACCTCAATTTATAAAAGAAACTTTAACAGACATGAGCAACTTGATTTCCTCCACTTCCATAGTAGTTGGAGATTTTAACA
>CAUYPK010027876.1:0-49702 GCA_963574355.1 Loris lydekkerianus
CCTCCGTGCCTCTGTGTGAGTGCAGGGGAGTGCTGGACTGCTGGGAATGATATTCAAAGTTTTATAAAGTTTTAAGTCTGGCAAGGGAGCACCATGGCACCCTAGTAGGGGAGGTGGGACCAGTTTTTAGAGGGTCGCTTCAGTGAAATGAAGTTGGAGGGCTTTTGATTTCTGCCCTTTTGTTTGTAGGGTCCTTAAGCCGGACTCGTGGGGGGAGGGGAGACTCCCGTCCGCTTTGTGATGGATATTTTACCTTTTGTTTGCGTCCTTGTGGTCTCAGCTCGCCTCAGTGGTGTTGATGTGCGATCTCCAACCTTCTCTCCTGGTATCGCTCGAATCCTCCAGGTTACTTACTAAATATCCATCACTTAACTCTCCTTCTCGACGGGAGCCTCAGAGGAAAGCTGGCTTCAGTCCGCCATCTAGTCTCCTCCCCCGAGAAATTTTTAATAATGATTGAAACACAACACTCTGGTGAAACCTCATTGACTCAACATACCTTATTCTTCAGATTCATCTTTCTCAAAGAGCTTCCATGTATAGAATTGTCACTACAATTTAAAATGTTCCAGAAGTTATTCTTTTTTAAAGGATTTTTAGACTGTTATCCCTTTGTGCTATTCCCCTAGGATCTTTCTTGGCAAATTCAAATTATCAATACCTCAGAGGAGAAATCTAAGTTTTCAGGTTTTTGCAAGACTCTGATTTAATATGCTTTCCAAGCAATTGATGCATTGGCATGTGTGGATCTGAGTAGTCACATCTGCTCTGAAGGCAACCTAGATGGCCTCTCAGAAATGGGGTGCCAAGAAAGCAGTCCTGGGGAGTTCCCCTCTGCTTCTACTCCTGACAGATAGCAGAGAACACACACTTCCAGCAGGACTAGCTGACTCCCCTTGCTGGGAATTCTGTCAGCTATGAGAAGCTACAGGGCCTGGCTGGAGAGGAGAACTGTTTTACCTAAAAGCGTCAAAAGATTCAATGACTCTTGTGCTGTGTACCTTCTAGCATCACTGTGTATTATACTTTTTGCTGTTAAGATGATAATTGCAGAGAAATTCTCCTCTTGTACCATAAATTAAGGGGCTTGCTTCTTTTATCTGGGCTTTCTGTGCTTTATTCACATCAAAAGGCAATTACTTTTTGTGCGCACTTAATCCCATCAGTTTAATGGGGCATATAAAATATGCCTTGCAATTTGCCCTTTATTAATCTTAAACTTGCAGAAAAGAGAGGCTGCTAACCATTTAGATTCCTAAAAACAACAGCCTGCCCTTCAATAACTTAACCTTTGTTTAACTTGGCTAAACTCAGAAATCTCTAAGAAGTGCCTGCTTGGCAGTACCAGGTAATTCTCGGGGCAGATTTCCCTACACCTTAACAGGAGCCAAGGAAGGGCTGGATGCTCGATGCTGGATGCTGATTGGCACATTACTGGCTGAACTTTCTTCACTGATGCCTGGGGTGGGTTTGCCTAGTCTGTCAGTGGAGGCAGGGATGGGAGGCAAGGAATGATGTAGGCTTGAGAATCAGCCCAGCTTGGAATTGGCCACCAGCCCTACCACTTACTGATGGACTGATGAAAATTAACTTCTAATCCTGTGTATCTGTAGAACAGAATAATACATACCTTGGGCAGCAAGGAAGATGACAACTAATACAGGCAAACTGCCCTTCCCATTATATGTTCTTAAATGGAAGGAAGTGGTCATCAGGTGGTAGTTGAAGGACATAGTTAAGTAGTTAACATGACAATCTGGCATCCAGAGAGAAGCCATGTGGGTCAGAGATGTTGAAGTGGCATAGCTAATGTTGTTTGGAGGAGACACAGGCCAAATCAGGAGAGCAAAGTCAACATCTCAGGCATAGGATAAAGGTGGGCCATGGTGGCTGACTCCTGTTAATCCCAGCACTCTGGGAGGCCTAGGGAGCAGAATCTGTTGAGCTCAGGAATTGGAGATCTAGCAAAGGATAATAGCAAGTTCTAAACAACAACAAAAGAAAGAAAGAAAGAAAGAAAGAAAGAAAGAAAGAAAGAAAGAAAGAAAGAAAGAAAGAAAGAAAACAGAAGCACCAGTCAGAAAGGAGTGGCAAGAGGTCACTCAGAAGGACTAGAGTGAGAAAGGTGCTAGGAAGCTAAGCAAAGGAAGTAGAGCTTATTTTTGTAGTTATTTTAGTTAAACGGCACATTAATCAAGTCAGTCTACTGTAATAGAATACAACAGACTGAGGTGTTTAAACAATAAGAATTTTTTTTTTCCTCTACAGTTCTGAAGGCTAGAAGTCTAAGATCAAGGTGCTACCAGGGCTGGTTTCTCATGGGACTTCTGCTGGCTTACAGATAGCTATTTCCTCTGTGTCTTCACACGACCTTTCCCCTGTGCACACATGGAGCGGAAGCAGGGAGAGGGAACTAGAGAGATAGAGGAGAGAAAGAGGAAGGACTGGTGTCTCTTCCACTTCTTACAAGGGTGCCAACCCTAATGCAGTTACATGGGTTACTTGAGGAGTTAGGGCTTCCACATTTGACCTTGGCGGATGCATTTCAGTCCATGACAGACAGATTAATTCCTAAAGTTGGTGTTGTGTATCCCAGGGATCTCTCTCTTTTAATAAGGGACTCCAAAACTGGAGAAGATTTTGAAATTCAAACAAATAATAGATAAGTGGTGCAATTTTAGACATTATGGCAAAATTATTTGGAAAATATTTGGGAATGGGCACTTTCTTACTGCTCCTAAAGTCATGTAGGCATTGCTCACTTCTACCTGTAAGTAAAGCCCCTATTTCCCATGGCTTCTTGGTCTTTTTTATTGGTTCCTCAAGTCTTTGTTTATTTTCAAGATCCTATTTAATTTTCTCTTATGATCCCCAGCTCCTGTCAAGTCTTAACATACCATAGCTAAATGTTGATGAAACTGAATTTACAGATATCTTTAGGACTTGACCTCAAAACACTTAATTTTTTCTCTGTTCTTTAGTTCCCACTGATACCCCAGTGATGTCTTTGATTTAAAAGGAGATGTCACACTGAGAATTCCTGATCATTCCAAGGGAAGGTCTACTGCTTTGAATCAGAAATGTCATCTTGTGTCCAAAAGCTTCAGCAAAGCAGAGAGGACACTTAACTGGGTGTCCAATGACCTGGGTTCAAGTTGAGCTCTACCAGGAAATTGCTCTCAGTTATTGATCAGTTGCTTGTCATTCTCTGGCTTCTGTTCATACACATCTTAAGGAGAGGCTTGGATAAGATCTAAACTGAATGTAGTCAGAATTTATGACAATATACCCTCATTACCTAGAGTTTTAAGATAATCACAGAACATATGGAAGACACGCCCAGAATGAGCTCAAAAGATTCATTTGATGTCCCATCTTCACACTTATGGAAAGTCAGTGTGTCAAAGCCAATATGGTACCTGGGAGGTGGAGTGAGTACTCAGGATTGGGGAGGAGCCAGACAGCAGTGTGAGTGGTTGCCTGTTGGACTTTCAGGTGATTCTGTGCCAAATGCATCACTATGAAGGGGCAATGTCATCTAATGTGATTTCATCATTAGAGATGAGATTAGACTTGGAAAAAATGGTGAACTTCGAACAAAGTGTTGAGACAACGGTGCTTGTGTGTGTAAATTACAACTGCACATCTGCTTTCCAGAAGCCCCTAGGACTCCGAACTCCCTTTTCCAAGCCATCTCTAATTGTTCTCAATGAAGTGAGGTGTCTATAACAACCTCCTCCCTGCTCTCAAGTAGAAAGGTAAGTTAGGAAGAATAGAACTGAAAAGAACCTTCAGGATGAAGAGAACCATTAGACACACCAGGTCAAACCAGGAGATAGGACAGCAGTGCTTCCGTTACAGGGAGTACAGAGGAGATGTCTGTCAACAGGAGGGAGTGTGTTACAGAAGAGGTCCCTATCGACATAAACTGGGCAGTTCTCCATGTAGCGAGCAGCAGGATCCCAAACTCAAACTCACTTGTGCCGAAAGAGAAAAGTACTGGTTCCGGGAACTGACGAGTCAAAGGAATATCTCCAAGCACCATAGGAAGCACGAATCTCCAAGAAGAAGAGACCATATGTGCCTTTTTCTGCATGACCTTTTATCTTTTCCCCTTCATAGAATACTGTTAACATCTTACAGAATGCTGTTCACAGTTCAGAATAGGGAGCTGTGTCACAAACTGAATTATGTCCCTTCACAGTTTCGAAATTGAAGTCCCAGTATCTCAAAGTGTGACCGTATTTGGAGATAGGCTCTTTAAAGAGGTATTTAAATTAAAATGAGGTCCTTATGGTGGGTCCTAATCCAGTGTAACTAGTGTCCTCATATGAAAAGAAAACTTAGATACAGAAAACAGAAAACTGTGTGAAGGTAACTGGGAGCCAAGGAAAGAAGTCCCAGAAGAAGCCAACACTACAACACCTTCAACTAAGTGTTCAAAATTATAAGAAAATTAATTTTTGTTGCTTAGGCCACATGGTCTCCAGTGCTTGTTACAACAGCTGGCAGATTCATACAGGGCGAGTCTGAATTTTAGAATTCTCAGCATTCAAATAGTGATATTACTGGGAGAGTATTTGCCTGGGCACACGGAAACAAAAATATAAGGAGAAATATTCACAGTGGGCTTAGTGCCCTGATGTGAAGGTGGATCAGAGTAAATTCTGCTTACTGGTCTTAAGGATGAGCCAAATTATGGATGCTTCACCTTTGTGGAAAGCAATTCAATTCTGAGGGTGTCTGGAGCCTTGAGACTTAATCTGCATATTAATTGCAAATATGATATTCTCATACAAGTCTGCTTAATGGTTTTATTCTTAATTAAAGACAACTGTATGTCTGAAGTTTTCCCTCTGGTTTATAGTTGTTGTATTTGCACATAGGGCATTTTATTTCCCTCAGGTCTTAACTAATTTTTTCTCTATCAGCCTTATAAGAAATAGTAGTGTTGGCTTCCAAAGCCTGGTGGGGAAAAATTTCTGTAATCATAAAACAAAACCCCAAGTTTCCCAGTGTATGGAAGAGTATAATGTCTTTATAAGGCAAGGGTGCTAGGCAAGGAGAGACTGGTCTGTTTTCAGAAAACAGCCATTTTTTCCCACATCTCACTTCCTGAAAGAAGCCCAGGCAGATTCAGAGAGTGCCTTTGATTGGTTGGCCCTCCAGATACTGGAAACACTTCCTCGCAGAATCAACCTCCCAAGGATCACACAGCTATCTTGGGTGAACAATACCTGTGACCATCTTTCTGGAAGCTCGGTGCAGGTGAGAAACAATCTGCTTCCTCATGCCCTGCCTCTTGCATTTCACTCACTGCTAAGTATGGTTGACAGTCATAATCCTGTTTCCAGCCACAGAACTCGATTCTCCTAACTCAAACACAGAGATTCAGGCTTTCCATAGGAAAAAATATGTTTGCAGAATACTTAGCTTTCCATTTTGTTCCTATCTTTATATTTTTCCTTTGTAGAGGTAATATTATATCTTTACCAATCTATTTCTTTATATTCCTGGGAACAAAGGAAACTTATATTTCCCACCTCCTTGTATGTAGGTGTGGACAAATGACAAGGTCTGAACAGCAGAAGGTGGTGACATGATGCATTTCTTTCCCAGGTTAGCCCCATAAAAAATGTTTCCTAGGTGTGAGCCTCTCTCTTTACTGTGACAAGTGAGGATAATTGGGTTCCAGGGTGGAAAGAGTTCCTTCCAGGAAAGCCACCTACACAGACACATTTGCATTGGAATTTGGTGTGAATGAAAAGTTTTCTGTACACGCCTGAGATTTTTGGCATTGTGAAATATAACAGCTAGTGAGGTCCCCCCCCCCAAGCAATTAAAAAAATATTTGATTTGTATAGGAATGTGGTGATGGCCTTCAAAGGCTGAGTCTCTGTGAAGGAGAGAACATATTATAAAATGATTTCAATTACACAGTAGCTTAAGAAATATTAAGTTGAGTCAATCATATAATCCTTCTAAATCCAATCCTTTTCTTATCCTGTCTTCTTTAACCTCTTAACCTCCAAATCCAATCATCAGTGGAGAAAGCTATTTCTGGTTGGTCTTAAGTACAGGCCGACACTGTGACTGAGACTGACTGACTATTTCAGCAGGGCCATTGGGCTGAGAGCTGTGAAATTGGATTGAAGTCCCAGCAGTGACACTGACCAGCTGTAGGACCATGAGTAAGTTATTTCTCCCTTTATATAATGTTATAAGCACAAAGAAACACTTGCTCTATTGAGGGTTTGAACTAGATAATATCTGTGTTCTGATCTATTCCACATGTATTATTTTTAGACTTAAGTTCTCAGATGCAGACCTCAGAACCTGGCAGCCAGTGTGCAGATGTATTTTATTTTGATTGCATTATGCCTTAACAATAGGGACATTTCATATGTAAACTCAAATTTAAGCTTCACTTGACAACACTACTTTTTTATAGCACAACTAGTTATTGGAGCCGAATAGCCAGCTGCCCTATTTAGATGGGGTATGTGTTTGGCTTTGCCACAGTCCCCACTATGCTCTAATATTAGACACAGGCCTAATTCCATCTACCTGGAAACTGTGGACATTGGAGTCTGCATCAAGATTAGAGTGAACTTTTAATCTTTCTCAAACCCACCAACACTAGGGATATGCGAGGAAAGTGAATATTGAGATAATGCTGGGATACAAAGTTGGCAAAGCCAGGGGGTGCTATGGGTTAGGTGTGGAAACCAATCTTGAGAACACACATTAGGGTCAACTTAGAGCAAGGTGATAAGTTGAAAGAAAATCATCATGATAATTCATGAACAGTTTCAAACACATTCTTGTGCCTTCGCCACATCTTGGGTATGTCAAGTATCTTAAACCCTCAAGTTTTTCATCTATAAAAAGGAAAGAAGGCAAAACCATGAAGACTGTTGCCGGGGGTTGTCAGGGTAGGGAGGGATGAATAGGCAGACCACAGAGGGTTTTAGGGACGTGAGAATCCGCTGTATGGTACCGTAATGAGGCATATGTGTCATTATATATTTGTCCGCAGAACATACAACAGCAGGAATGAACCCTGATGTAAACTGTGGACTTCGGGGAATAATGCTGCCATTGCAGGTTCATCAACTATAACAAATGTCCCACTCGGTGGAGGAGGATGATCACAGGGGAGGCTCCACAGTGTGGGGCAGGGAGGATAGAACAGGTACCTGCCTCTCAATTTGGCTGTGAACCTAAAAGTGCTTCAAAAGTACTTTAATTTAAAAAGAGAGAGAGAGAGAAAAGAAGAGAGAATTGCATACTTGTCTTCCAGATCTTTTGAAAATTAAACAAGATGATTTATGTAAAACGCAAGGGTGGCACATGCTCAGTGCTTAGTAAATAGCCACCATTATCATTATCACCATTGGTAAAAGTGACTTTTAGGTATATAGTAGTGGGGCTTGATTTGGAGGGAGCTGTAAGAAACAGGAGGATAGCTGGCTTTCATTTCTAATTCCTAGGGAGGACTCAGAAACTTCCAATAGGGAAAAGGAAGGTAGTTTGTGTAGCTCATGCTTAAACTTGCACTTATCGCTCATGTGCAGGCACCCAACCTCTCTCTCAAAACATCAGATCAACTGGGAACAGCCCCATTTCCCCCTGCTCAGTGTCTTTCAAACTATTTACCTCTGTCCTAAGAACTTTTCTACTTCATATTTTATTCAAGAAAGAAAACAATAAAAAAAAATTTTTTTTTAACTTATATGGATTAAGCAACCATTATGTGCCAAGCATGGTTTCATGCTTTGTTCATAAGAATACTGCAAAGTGGTTGGCTCGGCACCTGTAGCTCAAGCGGCTAACGCGCCAGTCACATACACCAGAGCTGGCAGGGTCGAATCCAGCCTGGGTCTGCCAAACAACAATGACGATTACAACCAAAAAATACCTGGGCGTTGTGGCAGGCACCTGCAGTCCCAGGTACTTGGGAAGCTGAGGCAAGAGAATGACTTAACCCCAGGAGTTGGAGGTTGCTGTAAGCTGTGATGCCATAGCATTCTACCCAGGGTGACAGCTTGAGGCTGTACCTCAAAAAAAAAAAAAAAAAGAATACTGTAAATTTGATATTGTAAGCACCATTTCATAATAAAACTGAGATTTTTATAACCGTGAAGTACATCTTTTGTTTTGTTTTCACCAGCCCGTTTATCAATGCATGAGATCTTTTCTTTTTTAATTTAGTTGTTGGCTTGCTTTGCTGTCCATTTGCCCTCTTCCAACATAAGTTCTGCACAAGAAGAGATGCTGCTGTTTCCCTCAACGCTTCATACCTGGTACCTGGCACGCACCATAACCTGGCAACATCAGTAACTGCTGAAGGCATGAATGCACTAATGAGTGAATGAGCACATAAAAACTGCCTAGAGGTAACGCTGACTCTCGGTGCCCCTGCTCCTAAGTCCACACTCAATCTGCTCTGACCGTGAAGGTGACTGTTCAGAAGCTGTGAGGCAGCATGACTGGGCCAGGAGTGGCACTGACAGCACAGGCCTCCCGCTTCTCACCTCCCCCTGGTTATGAAAAAGGTGCCCTATCTCCCCCATTCTTCCCCAAATGCCTCCTCCTACAGGTTTCAAATGCTAACGATATGAGTTGTGTCTATGTTTTCATCTTTTCACTAGAAATCCTTGCTGAGATGTGAAGTTATCAGGAAAAGATGCCACAATTGGAGAGGTATCTGTTGCCTCAGGCTGGAGGCCTCTTGGATACTTTATTTTGCAGCAGGAGACACTCAACAGGCAGGCTTTGGAAGAATGACAACTCAGGCTGGCTCCCACATCAGCAGGGCCTGGTAAATTTACTCCAGCAGTTTTGAATGGCTTCATTGCAATGGAAATATTAAATCAAAGGTGTTTTCATGACCATTCACCCATTTGTTCTTCAAGGAACTCCATGCACTAAAACAGGTGGTGGCAGGTCCTGCTTTTCAGGACACAAAATATGACTGCAAGCACCAAAGTGACTTGTCTGAAGACACTCAGAGTTCCCAGCAGAGGTAGAGCCCAGAAACTTGAATTATCATTTTAATAGGGCATGAAAATAATAAATATCATTTATTCCACACAGATGGAATGAAGGCTTAATGTCTTCTAGGTCCTCCAGTAAATACAGGAATGCAGAGACAGACAGTTTAATGTGGGAGACAGCACAGATCAGCATCTTAGAAGCCCCATTCTTTTATTCTTAGGCAAGTGACCAGTACCAAATTTCTTAGCATTTCTGAGGTTCTATTTTCTCATTTGTACAATAGTACTACTGACACTTGCTGCCTAGCTTGTCAAAAGACTTAAAACAGATAATGTGCATGAAGGGTTTTGCATGGTTCCCTTCCTGCCACCTGCCAATGACACAGCCATTCCTTCAAGGAGGTTGTGTTTTACAGTGTTTAGGCATAAATTCCAGATCATTAACAAGTGACAAACACCAAAACTACAGTGACACAAGTATTCTCCTGGTGGCTGTTTCAACAACAAGGACTTACAAATGGGTGGACATTTTTCTGACTTTTTCCAGTTACCCTGGACTGCTAATAATTAACGTGACTGCTAACAACTCTGATGAGCATCTCACTAGCCACCAAATCTCATTAAAACCTTTTTCCTTAATGCAATAATGCATCGCTATTGCTCATTCAACAAAATTATCTTTCCTTTGGTACAGAGCAGAGCTCTTGGGTAGGAAATGGGTTCAGAAGAGAAAACTACAAAATAGAAAAAGTCTACATCATCAAGACTCCCAAATAATGTACTCAAAATTCTGATTTTTGTTAGATAGGGAATAAAGATAGAACCAATAGTTTCAGAAGACAAATGATCCAATCAGTTCAATAACACATAGATCAAGCCCTTAATAAGTAAGTCCTAGTAATTCCAGCACCCTGGCTGTGTTATGAAAGAACTTCAAGTTCTTTGATATTCCCAACTAGATTTGGAGATTCACAATAAAAATGACATTCATCTATGTATCATTATGATACAATGGCAATTGTAGTTGGGCCATTTGCTCTCTAAGAACATGACACTGACCATACGCCAGATGAGCAGGGAGGCTACAGACTCCTTCTGCACATGACCCTGCTCAACCTTCCTACTTGTATAGATGTGTTAATTGTATGCCTCGGGTCAGTGAGCTCACACCTGGCCTCTCCCACAAGCAAGGTCACACACATTGCCCAAATAAAAATGAGAGAATGGTTTCCTGCATGTGAGGTTGGCTGGTTTGAATAGAATTGAACCCTCTAATGTGGTCTAATTTGCACACTATTTAGTGTTTTCATAAAAATGTCTCACATTTCTAGGAAAAAAAACAACAACAAAAAAACCCACTTTTATCTCCCTTCATTCAACAAACTCCTTCTCACAGTCCACGGTAGATGTTGTTATCACATCGTTCAACTGTTACTACCAGACTTTAAAGGTAGGAAAGCAGATCAGCACAGCATCATTTAGACAGCAACAGAAGATGAAGATTTATGTGCAACACCACCCGCTGATGCAGAGAGTGACAGATGAGACTCCTGGACACAGGACAGGGACAACGAAAGACATTTTAAAAATTATTGTCAAAGACATATTCTAAATCCGTCAAAGTTTTCCATGTTGGATTTTTCAGAGGCAGGCAATGAGTAACCATTTCAATGCCTAGGATGAGACCTAGATGGATTAACATGTTAACTCTGAGAAGTGTGGGGGAGGGTAGGTATTTATTGAATATTTACTATGTGCTCAGATTGAATATTGTCTTAGTTTATTTGGCCTACTATAACAGGATGGGAAGCTTATAAACAATACAAATTTATTTCCCCACACCTTGGATGCTGAAAAGTCCCAGATTAAGGCTCAGGCAGACTTGGTGTCCAGTCAGGGCCCCGAGGGCACCTCCTCACTGTGGCCTCACATGGTCACAGGGACAAAGCGCTCTCTGGGGCCTGTTTTTGTAGGAGGCACCTGTGAGAAACACCTTGGCGATAAGGGGTTTCACGTCATGTAATATCATTGGCTCTCATGAGGCGCAGGAGAGCAGGGAAGTACGTCTATCATTGGTTAGCAGTGTCCACACTGTGACGCGGGCCGCACGGTCCTACTTCAGGAGTAGTTAGCCGGTGCTCTTCCTTGGCTCCTCCTCTGGCTCCGCTTTTTGCTCGGAGGATGCCCGATGGGACTCCCCTACTAAGCCTGCTGCTGAGATGCTCACTCCTTCTAATATTGACTGTGACTTCTGAGGTGCTTCGGCACCTGAGACCTGAATGAGACCCCGAGTAAGCTGGCGCAGCAGCCCAAGTCCAGACAGTTGAGTGGGCCGCCGGAGACCTGGCGTCCCAGCTCCTATGAGACCCTGGGTCAGGCTGGAGACACAGCGATGTGGGTCCCAACATCTTTTATAAGGACTCTGATCCCAATAATGAGGGGTTCTCCTTCACGACCTACTCACTTCTCAAAAGCCCTACTGC
This sequence comes from Loris lydekkerianus, assembly GCA_963574355.1. Taxonomy (NCBI): domain Eukaryota; kingdom Metazoa; phylum Chordata; class Mammalia; order Primates; family Lorisidae; genus Loris; species Loris lydekkerianus. Next base: position 11,483 of record CAUYPK010027876.1, read on the forward strand.
TTCATACCATCGCCTGATGAATTAGGCTTCAACATAAGAATTTGCAGGAGGGCAGGGGACTAGCAAACATTCAGACCACAACAATTATACTCCCTTTACTTTTGTTATTTGATGTAATCCTCACAGCTCCTCCATGAGGAAATATTGCTAAGATCCTTCATTTTCTAGAAAAAAATAAATAGAGGTTTCGATTAATTAAGAAACTTTTCTAAGAGATCCCCACCTGTCAAAAGGCAATAGCAGAAATTAAGTCTGGCAGCCTGACCCGTAGCCCTTGCTCTTATCAGTACCTTATAAGCCCCCTGCCTGGAAGGGCTGGGAAATGTGAACCGTGTTATGTTTCCTCTAGTGTCTGTTAATCTTTGAACATAGTACCTTTCTGCAGCTGTGCTTTCTGTCTGAATTCATATGTTTTCGCTCTTCTCAAAATTAGACCTGACTTCATAATGGGTGACAGTGACCCACTGGAGGAAAACGGCTCCCACAATGCAGGACGCCTTCTGTCTACTGCCCCCAGGACTCCACATCAGCATTGCCTGAGTTGAACTGCACCGTGGACTTTCATCCATTCCCTGACAGCAGGACAGATAGCCCCAATGTGAGTTTAATTACTTCTGCAGTTATGTGGACACAATTTTGCCACAAATCATCTCGGGCCAATAAACCAAGGTCTATCTTCATGCCAAAGGATAATAAAACCTTCCAGAAGAGGAGTGGCTTTCTCCTCATAAACAGAATCAGGGCTTCATGGGTAGCAACCAGCCACTGAGTTAGGGAAGAAAGGGATGTTGAAGAATTAGTCACAATTTTTGGAACAGGTAGGTTTAGTCAGAATATCTATCTTACAAAGACATCAGAAGCAAACGTTTGCTTCTGGAGTGTGAAGTGACAGATAACAGCAGAAATCTACGGGAATCTGCTTGAAAACATATGGCTCCACTCCAGGTGTGTAAGAAAAAGGGGCGTGAAGAGGAAGTTTGGTCGAGGAGCCATACCTCAAAAACTATTCTGTGAGTTGTGCCCTTACAGAGAGGAAAGGACTTTTAAAGAAAGCCGTATTTTGATATGCCAGCAGCACTTGGTGGCACATAATCACCTCCCTTCAGGAGCACACATGTGTGAAGATGAAAGATAGAAAAAGACAAAGACGCCGTCACAGTGCGCCCCCGTTGCGGTTCCTGTGGACAGAGCATTTTTGGAAGCAGAACAGGGGCAGAGCTAAGGCTGGACTCTCTTTTCTTCATGGCTTCAAGGAAAAAAGAGTGGTTATCAGGGCAGATTTTCCTGGATATTATGTCTTAAAGGTTATTATTTTATTTCTCTTTCATCTACAGTTGTGATTTATTTGGGGTTTGGGAGCCTGATAAAGTCCTGTGGAGTAAAAAAGAGGTTTCATGGCTTAGAAGGAATATTAAATGTCATTAAATCTTATTTTTTTAATTTAAAAATGGTCATTCAATAATTACACATCCCAGGACACAGGACACAGATGGCAAACAGACCCCAGGAGTCATCTGACGCCAGTGGGGCAGGTTCCTCACACAAGTTCATCCCTGGAGAGTCCCTGGCATTGGCCCAGCCCTCGTGATCAGCTGTGATCAGCCCCCTGGATCACAGAGCTCTCCAGTCTCACTAAAAAGTTTTCTTTAAATTGGACCTTTTGGTATTTTCATCTCTTTGTCCTAGTGATCCTCACTAAAGTAATATTTGAAGAAATACATTCAAGGTGTTCATGTCTTTACTTCTACCAAGGACATCCTAGCTCCTTTTCATCCTGGTTACCTACTCATGAGTCTCTCTTGTTTCTTAGTTTCCATTTAAAATGTCACATCATGAACTTGATGTAGACATAAGAACTAAGGAATACTAACAAATTGAAGATGCTGTCAAAAGAACTATCCACACATACACACACACACACACAAAAACAACACACTGGCTTCCCCAGGTTACAGACGTTTTGAAGAAGCAAATTTTGAATCACGATGGGTAAGGGAAGTGGAGATCAGTTGGTAGAAAACAATCAGATGGCTTTCCTGATGGACTAATGGGATGGGGAGGTATTATTTTGGGTGGATGCAGGTGGTACAAAATTGCATTAGCTGGAATGGAATGATAAATTGACAGGGCGAAGGAAGAGAAACTTAGAAAGGTGCAAAGTTGCACCATCTTTATCCTGCCATTTAAGGTCCCAGACAATCCAGACATCACCCTTTATGCTGGAGACGCAGAGAAGACCTGTGACTTGTAGGAGGTCACAGAACTACTTTGGGACACCTTCAGGGCTAGAATGCAGGTCTCTTACTTCAAAGTCTAGTAGTGTAAAATGGTCTGAAATCTTAAGCCAAAATAACTTGCTTAAGCCTGTCCTAGTGCTTGATTTATAAATGTGAAGACTCGAAACAGAAAAGATAATATTAAGAAGGAAGGAAAAAAGGAAGAGAGGGAGGAAGGAGGGAAGGAGGAAAGAAAGAAGAAAGGGGGGAGGAAGGAAGGGAAGGAAGGAACTATTAAAGCAGAAAATAAGGACAAAGGAGTCCAATAAGCCTGGAGATTTTTGGCCTATAAGGACTATTTTGATGCTTCTTTTGAAATGTCCAATTTTTCCCTACATTGTTCTCATGCCCTCTTTTCCCCTTCATATGTTCATCATCATTCTAGGTTGTGTGTATTGTGCGTGGTCCTGTCCAGCCTAAACTAGCTGCTTTGTGAAGGGAGCATCAGACTGCAGAACCCTGGCTGCAGCGTAAGCTGCACGTAGCAGCAAATTTCCTGGCTGAGGAGGCAGATGCCACATTCCTCAAGCAACCCAAGGGGGAATTCCCTCAGGAAATAACCTGTGTCGTGCAAGTGATAGTATCATACATTTCTGAGAGTTGTGGAATACCTGGTGCTAAGGAAATATATTGGAGGTTTAAGCAGAGTTATGAGGAAGTAGAAAGGCGTCCAGGCAGGAGCATGAGGGCAGAACAAAATTGTACATCATGTGGAATAAAAAGGTTGAGATGAGGAGCAGTGGGACACATGGTCACTTGGGGAGCATGGGGCCAGATTGTAGAAAGTGTGGTATTTTTTCAAAAATGTTGACTAAGTATCTCACATACACCAGGCCCTGCGGTAGGTGCCGGGGAATCATTGGAGAGCAAGACCCACATATTGCACTGTTCAGAAAGGAAGGTGTTCCCGTACGAAGGCAGAACAAAGTGTAAAAGTGCCAACAGGCAGACACAGCAAGCACGTCACAGATGCATCCAGCCCAACCCAAGAGGTGTGATGCTCACGTTGGACCTGAAGGAAAATTAGGAGTGAGGTGAGGACACAAGTGCTCAGACTGGGGCGAGAATATCCTGGGAGACATCTAGTCTCACCTGATGTGGAGTGAGAGGGGGAAAGTGATGCAAAATGATGCCGAAGAGGAGGGTGAGGAGTGAGGCCACAGGTCATGGTGCCCCTTAACAAATATGTAGAAGACTCTGCCGTGGACAAGCCAGGAGCATGTGGATGATGCCTCACAGATCCCACCCTGGAGGTGTTTACAGCATGACAAGTAGGTCGTTAAATGCAACTACAGTTGCAAACCATGGACGGGACCAGGGGTGTTAGGGAAATGTCAAACAAACCGTCCCTGATTCCCCATTGGTATGCAACTGAAGGCATGTGCTAAGTACAATGATAGGGCCACACACAGGCAGGCAACTGACAAAGTGAATACATGCATGGATGTTTGCCCACAATCTATCCTCTTTTGCTCACAAATATTGATTGGGCACTTGCTGTTATGCTAAGCACTGGGGATATAGAAATAAATGGAAGTCACTTCCTCTTCTTAAGGAATTTGTCCCTGGGATGACATACAAAAAGCCAACACTGGCATCCAAGCACAAGTGTCAGGGCAAAGATACTCAGGCACAATGTGAGGACAAAAAGAAAATGTACCCATCCTGGGGGCCAGAGAAGACTGTAAGGTAGAGGTAAAATTCAGCCTCTTATTAATGACTGGGCAGGAGTTGCCTCTGTGGGCAGAAGCCACCTCTGTGGGCAGATGGGCTGTGCACACAAATCTGTCAGTGTGATCCCTTGTGTACACAGCGTTGCAATGCATATGGAAGTGCGCGGTGACATGGCTCATAGCACAACCGCCCTATATTATGACCTAGCATAATTTTATTTTAATAGACCCCAAATCAGTTCTCTCTTGAGAATAGACCATATATTCAGACAGTCTTCCTGGCCATGAATCCACCTCTTGCCTTTATGCTTTAATCACACACTCTAATAAAACATGAGCCTTTTAAAGGCAGTCATTCATTCAGGGATCAAAGTCACATCGCAGGGTTTGGTTGCCTGCCAAATTATAGCTTGGCCTTGAATTGCTAGGAAAGGAAAGATTGCCCCTAAGATAAATATTTGGAGTTCAGAAGACATGACCAGACTGCAGTATTTTTTTAAGTCTTGGGAAATCACATTTGGAGCTTCAACTCTCAGGTGTATCTGCCGCCTTAATTTGTTTGCTTAAATTAAAAAATACATAAGAAAATAAAGAGATTTAAGAACACAATATGAGTAGAAAAATCTCAGGATTAGCCTTTTCTTCTGAACAAATATTAAATCAGAAAAAAATGTAAATGATAAATTTAAAGTCAGAACTTTTGTTCTAACTTTTAATGTCTTAGTAAAGACATTGGGCTTACAGAGAGAAAAGAAAAGTGGTATTGGCATATTTTTTCTTGCCCTTAATCTCTTATTAAGAATGAATGTAAATCCCACCTCCCTCAGAAATTACCTGGTAGAAAGAACACCGGATTCAGGAAGCCTGGAATTTTGGCTGAATATTCCAACTCTATCTGAGCCTCAGATTCTTCATCTTTTAAAAGGATGATCGTCAGAGTATGGCAAGATAACTCTGAGCTTCAGTTTGTCCATCTGCAATGTGAAGGAATTGAGAGCCGGCTATTGGTAGCTTGAGAGCCAAAATAGAAATAATTGCTAGTGGCTGCCCCCAGTGTGTCCTGAGAAAGATGCTAACCCACTATTCAGGCCAGAGGGAGAGTTCAGTGATTAATTAGTGATTGTGGTCCACAGGCCAGGCTGGACTTCTCGCTATAATATCCATTGCCTTCAAAGAGGCATAAGCTAGGAAGAGAGGGAAAGGTAAATGGGAGGAAAGAGAATTTAGGCCGTGACAATTGAAGTGCCTTCAAATCCAAATCATTCTGGAGCTTGGAGGATTTTCGTGTGTGTGGCAGAACCCTCAGAGAGCAGCTTTTCCGGTTTACTTGGTGGTATCTCAGAGAGGATTATCACTATTTTATCTCAAAGCAAAAAATGCAATAAAACAGCATGGTACAATTCAAAGTAACCCGAAAGCTCTGAAATGAAGAATTAAATGTCAGATAATATTACTGCTCCATTTATCAATAGACCACTTACTCTTATTGCTACAGACAATTGTTAAAGAGATCATAACCTATTTGGTCTAATTTCTCAAATACATTGGGAATTCATCATGGGCACAGGCCAATATAACCACTTAGTATGGAGCTCAGTACAGAGTAAGTTTTACATTTATTCAGTTAATAAACATGTCTTAGTTTAACTTTATATCTGGAAAATTTTAACTAGAGACAAATGAACTTGTTTAAATATTGTTCAAATACTGCATATCCTCCCAAATTTTAGCCCAATTAATTACTATTTAAAACTCTACTACTCACATCATCCTGAGTTACCATTTCACATCTGTTAGAAGTGGTTATTTAAAAAGAAAAAAAAATTAAATCCAGAAAATAACTAATGTTAGGAGGAATGTAGAGAAATTAGAACCTTTGTGCATTGTTGGTGGGAATGTAAAATGACATAGCAGTTGTCAAGAACAGTTTTGTGTTTCCTCAAAAATTAAGCAAAGAATCAACATAGGATTCAGCAGTTCTAATTCTGGGCACATACCCAAAAGAACTGAAAACAGGGACTCAAACAGACATTTGTACACCACGTTCAAAGCAGCATTATTCCCAAGAGAGAAACGTGGAAGCAACCAAATGTCATTGTCGAATAAATGAATAAACAAAATACGGTTATGCATGCAATGTAGTATGATTTAGTCTTAAAAAGGGTTAAAATTCTGATACATGCTAAAACATGAATGAATCTTGAAAACAAGGTACAAACATACAAAGTGACACAATCATTTTGTCCTCACTTATGTAAGATACATTCAATAGGCAAATTCATACTTTCAGGCAGAAAGTAAAATAATGTTTACCAGGTGCTAGGAAAAAAAGGGGAGTCAAGGAAGTATTGATGTTTATTAAATGCAGTGTTCAAGTTTGTGATGGTGAAAAAGTTCTGGAGATGGATAGTGGTAATGTTCCAAAACAATGTAAATTTACTAAATGCCATTGAAATGCTCACTGAAAGTAGTTAGAATGGTAGTTTTTATGTTATGTAATATTTATCACAATCCTATAATCCTAACCACCTCCTGTAAGAATAATAGTTATAACAGTTTTTCCTAAATGAATCCACATACCCCAGTAGTTCCAACATGTTCGTCAATAATCCCTGCATTACAATCCCGTAGAAGATGAAAGTGATATTTATGAAGACTGATCTTGAGTTATAATAGCTGTGTGAGTGCTTATGTATTTTCAGCTTTTAAAGAATGCTAGGTCCTATGTAATGATAGATCCCCCTCCAAGGAAAGAATGCTTTTATTAAAAATAAAGATTTAGGCTGAGGTAAGAGAATGGCTTGAGCCCAAGAGTTTGAGGTTGCTGTGAGCTATGATGCCACAACACTCTACCAAGGGTGACAAATTGTGTCTCTGTCTCAAAAAAAAAAAAAAAAAGAAAAGAAAAGAAAACGATTTAGAATATAAAGATATAAAGATGTAAACTGACTTGATTTAGAAACAGAGGTTTTAGAGGACCAAGCCCCCATCTGCTGATACTGAATGAGATTACCTTGCACTACGCAGTGAACAGACCCTGGCAAAACTTCACCAAAGTTTGAGGCTAAGAACAAACGTAATTTTAATCAATATCATTTTGTACACTGTCCAATATTTTCTTCATAGATTTACGAATATGTGACAGGTAATTTTTATTTCAATCAAGTTGATTTAAACCACTAATCGGGAGTAATCACAGTAAACACATTTAATCCTCAGAAAAGTACATTTTTGTTGTTTCACATACCTTAATACACATTTTTTTCACAACTCAAGTGGGATTTAGAAGTCATTAGTGGATGTACAGAGTACTCACTTATAAGTGTTAATTTATTTGATTTTGTTTTTGTAGCATTCCCCAAAACTTGAATAAATGACTATGTTTTATTTACTTATCAAATAGAACTAGAGAACATGTTGGCAAAGTCATCAGAAGAGGAATCTCCCATTCAAATGATTAATTAATAATATTTGGCACTATCATCATAAACAAAGACTTTACTTGTATCAATCAAATGAATGAGGAAGTGTGTGCAGATTGACTATCACTCTTAAGCAACAAAAACAAAATAATAATGTTTTAAAAATCAACTCATTTATAAGCATTTCCGCATGAATAGTTTCATGCATGCTAGTTATACAGTTTTATACACAAACATCTTAATGTGTGATATATAAAATAATATCTATTATCACTATAATGACAAATGAGAAATTTTAAAAATTGTATTGGTGATTTCCACAAGGGTAATATAGGATATCTGACAGGTTTTATAACTAACAAGTTTTTCCTTATCAGTTCATAGACTGGAAAAGAAGTCAAAGCTTTCTCTGCATTTTTAACCTTCTATTTTTCAATATAAAGTATATTAGGCCAAAGGAGGACAACTTTCAGCCCCTACCTAGGGAATAAACTCATACTATGGAAATTAGACTACCTTCATGAATCCAGGTAAGGAATGAAATTGGGGTGATTTGTAATGCATGAGGAACTTTCTGTTCACCACTCAGTTGACCCCACAGCATGGCCATGAGATGCATGCTACTATCTCAATTCTACAAATAAATAAACTGAGCCACTAGGAAACTGAATGGCCGTATATGGCCTCATAGCTGGTCAACTAAAGAACTGTGCTTCACACACCCTGAGAATTTATATCATGGGAGGCATTAGGCAGCAATACAGGGCCATGCTAGAGTCATAAACATTTTCTGTTAAAGGCAATATGTACTTGCAATGGCTCCTCATTAGTATAAGGTTAGTATCCCCACCTGTAAATATGTACTTGAGTAGCAAATAATATATATTAGAAGGTATCTCTATATTATATTATTATGGAGTTTTAATTTTAGTTAAGTTTAAACATGTCAACATAATTTAAATTAATTAAGCTAAATCCAATATATTAACTGAGCACCTTTTATGAGCAAGTATCTAGATTCATACAAAAATGCATGTACACATAATCTCTCAAAGGATTGCCAATGTAAGCTGAAAAACAGACACAAAATGGACTCTAATGTAGGTATATTGAATTAGGTGTTTTGGCAGAAATATAAAAAAAGTTATAGTACAAATGGGGAGAGTCTTTTAGGTACATTTGTCATTTTGTAAAGCACTTAGTGGAAATAATTGAAAGGACTGATAGAAGTAAAATCATGACTTTATATATTGAGTAGTTTTGATGGCTCTGCCTTGAGGCTATAGCTTGGCTGAGGACTGTGTTATCATGAAAATCAGGAGGAAGTTGATCTCCACTGAGAGCATGGTCAGTGTGAACTTGTTTTAACTAAAGTGAATGAAGAATTTTTGAGTAACAGGAAGAACAGCTTTCTGATGTATACATATAATTTTGAAATGTGGAATGTAATTATTATTTAATAGTAACAATCCAGTGCTTTACATCTAGTTGAGTGCTTTCATGTATATTATTTCCTCATTAGTTGTTAAGTAGGTTGGGAGGTACTTTTTCTTCTTTTCTTAATAGATAAATGAATCAAGGATAAGCAAGGATAAACTATTCATCAAAGTTCACGTACCTGCTAAATGAAGAAATTAAGGGATAAATGTGAAATTCCTTAGTTTTCTGTATAAATATAAGTTGATTTTAAAAACATTATTATGATAACCAGTCTACATGTACTTCCTCATTTATTTGGTTAACACAAGTAAAATTCTTTGTTTTTGGTAATATTAAAAAATATTAATTAATCATTTGAATTGGAGATTCCTCTTCTAATGGTTTTGCTAATATCTTCTTCAGTTATATTTGATAAATGAATATAACCATAACATTACTCTGAGACATTTTGGTTTGATTTGATCTTTGCCATAAGGCTAAGTTCTAACCAATCTTTGTTTTTCAAAGGCTTTTTTGGTTTTATGTTTTAGTTGTTGGAGTTATGAAGTAGTTACCTCTTCCAAATATACCAATTCCTGAATTTCATAATTCTGCCTATTTCATAACTATCTGTTTTGTCTTTTTTTGCACACTACTGGCCAACTGTTTTTGGAGTTCATCTCTTTCATGTGATAGCTCAGGACTAATACTCTGGTTTCTGACTTCGCTCTCCCATTACTACAGATAAAATTTCTATCAAGTGTGTGCCACTGAATAACATGGTCACCCAACTCTCCAGCCTTTGATACCAGTTTCCTTACCATCTGCCAAAAGATCAGTAGAAAAATGTGACCTATATTTAGATACAGTTACTGTTGATCACTTTTGTTTTTGTTTATTTGGTTGGTTTGAGCATTGTTGTCATGAGGAACTCACATAGACAGTCCTTTATCTTCTATACAAACACTAGTTTTTATAGAAGTCAGAATAGGCTGGGTTATACTGTGATAATACAAAATGTCTGTAATTTTAGAAACTTGTAAGAACCACAGATTTCCTGTTAACACTGAATGTATGCTTATAGTTGGCTGTGAGTTCTATTCCACATTCCTCACTCCTGAATCCAGACTAATGAAGAAGACTGTATCCCAAACATTGACACTTGCTTTTCTTTGAAACAAGAATGTGTTAAATCGTGCATCTGGTCTCAGAGACTTAACTGGCCAAACTAACTCAACAGATACGAATGAATCTCCAAGAGTGTAGAAGTGAAATCTAATTATGTTTCAGAAGAGGATAAATAGAAATATTTGGCTAATAGTAGTTATGTCTATCACACCATTTCTAAATGTGTATGTAACCTAGGCTTTTCAAATAAAATTACTCCTCAATTTGGATGTACTCTGAGAGTTTTCAGTTTCTCTCCCTTTGTCTAGATACACATGTGCATTTTTACAAATTACTGGAACTCCTTAAGAATTTCACAAAGAAACTCAGCAAGTGAGTTTCAGGACCTTATGGTCACTAAATTGAACAGAGCAATGTGTTGCGTAGACAGAGCTCAGGCTTGTTATTGTGAACTGGATTCATTTTTCAACTATACAAAAACATTTCTGAATTAATGTGGTTAAGTGTCTCTGAATTTCATGTTCTTCATTTGCCAAATAGAAACAATATTATAACTCTTTTCCTGTATGAGTTGTAAAGATAAAGTATTATTGAAAGTGCTTGAGTAATTCTATTGTGAGACTGATATTTACTGCTGGGGTGCTTCTATTATTAGATTGAAGATTATTGCTAGTATGTCATTTTGGTGAGACAAGTCCTATATTGCTAGTTGAGCCCTCATTTCCAAAGATTCCCCAGGAAGTCCCTAGGAGCTCTTGCCACTGGGTTTCAGAAGTTTTTCTTTGAGAAGCAGCAGACTAGCTGATGGGAAGAGAGACTCTGTCAGAGAGCAAAGCAACAAATTCCAAGAATTTTCATTTGCTTGAGGAGAGAAACCAGGAAACAAGAAGCCGGTTGGAGCAGAGAGTTCCATATTGTTAAAAAAGTTAAAGATCTCTGAAAACAGATTCTCTGAGGAACAGCATCAGGTTTGACTGAAGAATGTGCTGACTATGCTACTATCGAAAGGAGCTTATTGAACCATATGGAATTTTATGCAATTCAAGTGAAATGATGCTGGGTTTTGTTCTGAAACCTTTTGAAAAATCCATTGGAACTTTTACAAGGAACAAGATACTTGTTCTCAAATTAACTTAATGTTGCAGTCCTAAGACAGTGATTCTCAAACATTTGGGTCCATAAAAATCAGTTGAGGAACATATCAAAACACTACAATTCTAAGATCCAGCCCCCAAATTTCAAGATTTTGATGCAATGACTATAGAATTGGGCCTGGAAAGCTATGTGCATGTGGACTGTGATTTAAAAAATTTGGGACCAATGTCTCTCTTTTGGCTCCAAATTAGAATCACCTGCCAAGTTGAAAAAATAGAATTGCATCTGAGCTCCACTCTAGACCAAGTATTTGAGAATCTCTGAGGGTAAGGATCAGTCATGCTTATCTTGTAAAGCACCTAAGCGACTCTAATGGTCAGCTGAGTCGAGAACCTCAGTATCTAGTCTAAAGAAATCTCTGTCAGGTTATAGAAGTCATGACTTTGTGCCCAAGCCTTGGTGAGTCATTGGATATGAGTTAGATCCAGGAAGGAGAAGGCATAACTTTAGGTAAAATACCTTTCTTTGTCCAAAGAATTCAGTTGTGAGCTATCAAAACCTAACACTGATGATAGCTGGGTGAATAGTGCCTTGGTCTTCAATAAGGGATCTGGGAAGCAAATCACAACATCCACTTAGACACGATAGAAGTATTTGCTACACTGGTGGCTTGAGTTTGCGCCTAGATTTATGAAATAATTTGAGCATGATGTAGATTGAATTATTGGTCAAACTTCTTATAGTTTTAAATCTATCATTTTTTTGATCTGTTATCAAAGTTATGAAAGCCTTTTAGAAGATCTTGTGATGAACTCCTCTGTTTTCTGTTCTCTGTTGGTATTTCTTCTTGAATGTTTGAAAAAATGTACTAGTAAAACTGTCTGAATTAGCTTCCTCTTTTATTATATCTTTTTTCCAACATTACTTATATTGCTTCTGTTGTTTTTCTACAAACTTATTTGTCAGGATACTTTCCTAATTATATTTTGATCTTTCTTTTTGTCTAAGTTAGTAACAGTATTACTTAATATAAGCACATACAAATATATGGTTTCTTTCAAAAGCTCCATTTGCACAAATGTTATCCATTTTGTAATGTGTTATTTTCATCATTGTTTTATTTTCATCTGTTTTATTTTCTCATTTCTATTATGAATTCTTGTTTGAGCTATGGGTTATTGAGGTATGCTTTTAAATTTATAGATCTACTTTTGACTTATTATTTAGTTATTAACTATTTATTTAATTTCATTTTGTTCAGTGTTATTGTTTGAATGTTTGTCCCCTTCAGACATCAGGCTGAAATTTGAGCCCCAAAGTTAGAGGTGGGACTTCATGAAAAGTGTTTGACTCATGAGACCACATCCCTCATGAATAACCCTCTCCCAAGAGAGAGCTAGTTCTAGCTCATTATTTCCTCTAAGAGCTGGTTGTTAAAAAGAGCCTGACACCTTATATCCTCTCTCACCATGTGATCTCTGCACACACTGGCTCCTCTTTACCTTCTGCAGTCTGAGGCCCTTACCAGATGCAGATGCTTGATCTTGAACTTTCCAGCCATCAGAATCGTGAGCTTAATTAAACCAAGTCAGCAGATATGTTCTATAGGAAACTGGCAGTTTGATCTCTGTTGAGCCTATGCTTATATTTCTTATGAAGTGAAATTGCAGAAGTGTTCTTGAGAAAAATAAATATTCTCTAATTGACCTCATAGATCAATAACTTCATACCTACCTTTCAGTTAGTTATTTTTTCTTTAGTTTTTCTTGCATCATAGTTTTTAATCCTGTACTAATTGCCTTTTTATTATCATTACTGTTACTGTTGCTACTACTCATACTATTATTATTATCATTGGTATTACTACATATTGTCTTATAGACAACGTCTATTTAGATTTCCTGTATTTTAGAAATTTTCCTCTTTACCATTTTCTTCCTTCTCCAGTCATTTCTTTCACAGTAGATTCTTTGACAGTTCCTTCAATAGATTCTTTGACAGTTCCATTACTGAAGTGTGCCTGAGAAAAAGCTCTCATTCTTCTAACTGAAAACATTTTTATTTTTTCACTTATTCTCACATAATATCTATGCATAAAATTCCAGCTTGGCAATTAAGTCTTCTCAATAATTTCAATATTCCCTTGTCTCCTGCCCTCTACTTTTGCTCTCACAAATGTGCTATAATTTTAGTTGTTCTTGTATTGTAGGTAATTAGTCTTTACCCTCTGAGTACTTTTAAGAGCTTTTTGATTTTTTGTCTTTAGTGTTGTACAGTTTTACCTCAATGAACTGGAGATTTCTAACATTTTCCAAATGTGGTAATTCATGTCTTCTACTAATTATGAGAACTTTCAGTTATTTGATCCAATTAAATGTATGCTTTTCACCTCATTTTATAATCTAAATCTCTTAATCTCTGTTTATATTTCTCATTATTTGCCTTAACTTAACTCATGTGAACATGCTGTCTACCAGATGTGCAAGAAATAGATATTATAGTCCAGATACAGTGGGCTGAAGTAGAAACCAATGCACAGTGAACTTGTTTCACAGACCAGTGATGGATGAGTTTATAAATGTGTGTGTGCGTGTGTGTATGTCACATTATCATGTTATAGACCTTGAACATATCCAATCTTTTTGTCAGTCAAGTATTATTTGAAAATTTTTAAGAAACATTCTAAAAATAAATTTAAAAATAATGGGAAGAAACTCAGATGGTCCTGCAAGTGAAGTTCAAAGGGAGAATACCAGTAATATCAGTTTGATGGGTTTCAGGTGCCTGTCCAAGATCATTAAAGGTATAAATAAGAAACTAACAAGTAAAGGAATATTTAAACTTGAATATGGGCTTTTATTACTGTTTCTACTTTTTCTCTGAGGATGGACTCAAACCCAAGTCCCCACTGGTCCCAAATTTCCCTATGCATTAATAGGTGATGTGTGTGACAGGCATGTACATATGCCAAGTAAGAGGGGTAACTAAAGGCTAATTCTGAAGGGTAATCACCTCACCTTTTTTTTTTTCCTTCACCTTTTAATCTTGATCTTTTCTCTAGAAGTAAGACAAATATCCTATTAACCTGCTTGGTGCCTAATGGTTACATTTTTTAAAGTGTCTTCCTTTCTTGCCAGGGAGAAAATGAGAATGAAATGGATTCACAAGTGCTAATGTCTCTGGTGAAGGTGATATTTGATAAGAGGAGGCATATCAGTGGCCTATCCTAGCATGAAAAATTAATATCTTATAAAGAGCCCTAAAAATAAATACGTTGTTAACTTTTCATATTCAAACAAACACACACAAATATAGCAATAGCATCCAAATTCTTATGTAGCAATAATTTTGATTTTCAAGTGAGATTGAGCCTAGAAAGAACAACTGAATCCACATATCTTTCTCTTTCTCGTTTACTCTCTGCTCAAAATATATTCTCTATTTTCTCCCCAGTCAAAATTTTCAACAAGTTACTGTTCTTCTGAACATACTTATCTGTCAGCAGTGAGCTTTGATTCCTATGGTGTTGATCTTCAGCTCAGACACGGGTTTATTTGGGGGGAAAAAAAATGCATGTTATTGCATTGTAACTGCCAGGGTTTCTGCTCATTTTCTGTAAAAACACACATTCACTCACCTTGCTCTCAGCTGGCCTTATTATTCAACTGGCCTTATTATTCAAAACTGCATAATCTCTTCCTACACTACCTACATTACCAGAAACCTGTTTGCAGAAAAACAGACATCTTTAAGTTGCTAGTTCCCTCTCAGTCCCCTGCAGCTTTCCTCTGGTGGCCACTGAGACACTCTGGGGCTTCCAAGGCCCCAGCCTGCCTGTGCCATTGTCTAAGTGGCTTCCGTGGGCACCTGCATCTAGGTGTGCTCATGCCCCTACGTGACTTGGGCTGATAACAATGGTATCTCAATTGTTAGTCTTCCTTTAGTGAGGGGCCAGGAGTACCTCAGGGATTCATGTTGCTGCACATAAGTTAGCAGCATGAGACCAGATGAGCTGGGAAAGCACAGCGCTTCCAGAGAGAAGAATATAAGCACAAGTTTAGAAAAGAATCACAAAAAATCTAAGAGCATTCTCTCTTCCTCTCTCTCATGGTTCATACCCCTCTGCACAGCCTAAATCATTCCTATCTCTAAAACCTATCTAACCTACAAGGGATATCAAAAATGGATCAGAATTTTGAGCCCCCCTTCTCACAGGAAGAATTAAAAAGAATTAAAAATCTTGATGTGAATCTTCCCTGTGATCCTCTGGACAGCCGCACCTCTGCATCCAGCAATTTGTACAAACTCTCCTCTCTCTTGTTCTCCTTCTGTCTACCTGATTTCTGATTCTCATCACCAACCAGGTTTCCACTCCCATAGCCAAACCAAATGGTTTTCTCTACTGACCCCAACTTTATGTCAGCTTGTGTCCATGTGTTGGTAGATTCTGGGAGTTCTAGAATGTGTAGGAAATTCCTACTCTCAGGATTGTTTCTGAGTTTACTGAGCAGCAATTACATGAACTAATCCTCATGACAGCACCATGAGAGAGGAACCATTATCATGAGGGAACATGAGGGGCTCAAACTTCAGAAGGAACATATAGTTATTAATTTTTAGAGTTAAAATTTAAATTTGTTTGAGGATTATAAAACATTTTCTCTTACCAGTTCACCATATATTCCTCAAGGGATGTTTACATAAAGTTAAATACTAAAGCAAGTTAGAAGTCATAAGTCGAGGAAAAAGTTGCTGTCACAAGGCTACTTGTGTACAATTACAGGCCAAAGGATTGCCACAGGCAGCAGTGCATATATTTCCTACATTTTATTTTATTTATTGATTTATTTATTTTTGTTGTTGTTGTAGTTGTCATTGTTGTTTTAGCTGGCCCAGGCTGGGTTTGAACCTGCCAGCCTCAGTGTATGTGGCTGGTGCCCTACCCACTGAGCTACGGGCAATGCCCATTTCCTACCTTTAATATGGTCATTTTACATCCACTGCTGCAATGGAGATGGGACGGAGGGAGTGAGTGTTAAGACTAAGACAAAAGGCATTATCTAAGACTAAAGAATGCCTGGAAACCATTTCTCACATGAAAGTTAACCAAAAAGTCATTTTTTTCTGGTTATGCTCAGTTAATTCTGCAAATTTAGTAGTACAGAGAATGAGGCAGTAGGCAGGAAAGAAAATTTATGTTAGAGAGAAGCAGATCCCTAGCTTTTTAGCAACGCACTCCTTATTGCTTCTAGTAGATACTCAGAATAAGAACTAGCCAAAGCTATAGAGATATACTTGACAAAATTCTGGCTTTAACAACTGCTAACTCTAGAGTTTGAAAACATTTTCTAATAGGTATCATTTTTCTAATAAAAGGAATTGAAAAATCCACTGGTTGGGACTCAAGAGCACACCAGGAAATGACACATTAGATATCAGTGAAGGGAGGAAATTGGAAGGTGTCTTAGTATGTCTGGGATTAAACCAGTTAGCAGTTTTCTCAAAATAATTCTCAAATGAGTTGCATCAAATGCCTATATAGTTAGGCTTGTGTGATACAATCGCCAAAAAGACAGATAATGTGGTAAGCTAAATAATGGCCCCCTAAACATGTCTATGCCTTAATTCCTTATGACTATGCTCTATTTCATGGCAAATATAACTTTGCAAATGTGATTAAGTTTAAGAGCCAGGGCTTAAAAAACATAAATTTATTTTCTCACAGTTTTAGAGAAGTCCAAGATCAGAGTGCCATCAGGGTTGGGATATGGTGAGGCTAACCTTCCTGGCTCGTGGACAGCTCTTTTCCCACTGTGCCCTTACATGGTCTTTCTTCTATGTACACACAGGCAGAGAAGAGAAACAGAGACAGAGATCTGATATCTCTTCTTCTTATAAGGCACCCAATCCTAGTGGGAGGATCAGGGCCCCACTCTTACGAACTTGTTTAACATTGATTACCATGTTAAGGGCCCCATCTCTGAATACAATTATATTGGGGGTTAGGGGTTTAACATACAGATTTTAAGGGAACACAATTCAATCCACAACAAATAATATCCTGAATTATACAGGTGGGACAGTCTAGTCACATGAGCCCCTAAAAGCAGAGAATCTTCCCTGGCTGAAGGCAGAGAAATCTTGTGGCAGCAGGACAGAATCGGCCTGCCCTTGCTGGCTTTGAAGATGGAGAGGACCATAAACCAGAGAATATGGTAGCCTTCAGAAGTTAAGAGCAACCTGACCAGCAGTCAGTCAGGAACTCAGACCTCCAACTACATGGAGATGAATTGTACCAATAACCCCAATGAACCCGGAAGCAGGTTCTCTTCCAGAGAAACACATCTGCTGATACCTTGATTTTGGCTTTTAAGATTCAGAACAGAAAAAGCAGCTGAACTCGCTGGATTTTTGACCTATGGAATTGCTAAATAAATTTGTTTTGTTATAAGCTGCAATGTTTATGGCAACTTTTAAGACAACAATAGAAAATTAATATGTGTACACTCTCTTCCTTCCCAGAACTTATATTCTAGCAGCCAGATAGCAATAAAGTAAGCTGGCAAATGAGCAAACTAATTGCAAAGTGGGAATAATTGCCACGTGCGAAATGGCATAGGGGATCTATGTATTAAGAACAGATGGTGAAAGGGATATTTAAAAGGAAGAGAAGGAGCTGGCTGCTCAAAGACATAGAACAAGAGGGTCCCATCCCATGCAGAGGGAGCAGATATGCAAAGGCCTTGAGGTGTGAAAGAGCTCAGGGCATTCAAGAGACTGAAAGGTGACCAGTAGTGTCGAATGTAACAAAGGGCAGAATTTAGAAGAACGAGGTTGTAAAGACAGGCTGAGCAGAAAGCATGCGGTGCTTTATAGAACATGATTAGAAATTTAGGTTTTATTCTAAGAACAGTAGGAAATCCTTGTAAGCTTTTAAGTAGAAAAGTGCTATGAGGATAGAATTCTACAGAAAAAGGACATGAGTAGAAAAAGTAGATAAATTCAAAAAATGTTCTTAGTTTAGTTCATAGTATTGTGCCAGTATTGATTTCCTAGTTTCGATAATGGCACCATGGTTATATCTAAGGTGTTACCATTGAAGGAAGCTGAGTGGTCTAGGAGAACTCTCTGTACCATCTTTGCAACTTGTAAACCTAAACTTATTTTAAAATCAAAAGTTATAGGGAAAAAGAGAATGCCAGGATCCACTTTTTAATTTAGGAAGATTATTCTTACTTCTCAGTTGGAATATAGACAGTAGAGGCACCACCAGAAGAGTGTGAATACCACTTAGGAAACTGGCTCAGTAATCCAAGTAGATCAGAGAACCAGCTAACACACAAGTCTTTACAATCTGTTTTTGAAGTAGAATCTCCAGGACTTGATGATGGAGAAGGTGTGTTATAGATGCACACGTGTGTTTGTTGTTGTTAAGGATGAAAGGAGGGTGGAGGGTATTAAAGGAATGAGAGAAATGAAGTTCTAAGTGTCTGTCCTGAGAAAGTAGATAGTAACCTCATTTACTAATGGAAGATTGCAGAGTGTAAGGAGAAAGAAATAAGAGTTTTTAAGGTCAATGGACATCTAAATGAAGCAGAGGCAGGTCTGAGAGCGAGATAGGATAGGATAGGAAGGTAGGATAGGAAGCTGCCAACAGAAAGATATTTACATGCTGCTCCCTTGTGGTAGGAGTTAAGGGGCATCTACTTCTTGTGAATAATCAGGATAGGCAACATCCAGGAAAGAACTCCTAGTGTCAGACCAGTGGATTGGTACTAGCGAGTAGAAGACTGTCCCCTAGATAGAGGATACTTTTAAATTCTTATCATGTTTATTTCTTCCTTTCTTTTGTGGTAAAGTTCCTATCAGAAATGCTATGATACTACATCGCTGGCTGGCAGAACCAAAAAAAGAAATTATCTGTTTACACTTGAGAAAGAGTAGACTGGGAGGAGTAATACAAGGTGAATCAAATTTATTGACCATCTGTGTAAAGGACTCTGAGACAGAAACTTTATTGGTATTTTGAACTAAGGGCTTTTCTTTTCAATGATCACTTATAAGGTACATATATACTTACATGTCTACTTAAATCTATATATCTATTTATAATATATATAATTTATATCTATATTCATTTATAATATGTGTGTACATTCATATTTATATCTATATCTACATAAAACAAGCCAGCCTTTTCTTCACACAAGATGATCTGCCACAGAAGTTCTGGCATCTGAAAACCGTGGTTGTGTTTCAAAGTAGAAAGTCCATAAAGAAATTTCTGAGCAGAATATTTTAATTTAAAGGGCAAGAAATTTTATATTATTTTTCCAAATTGAGATTGGGTGCTTTCTAATGAAACTTTGACGAGATAATAGATGGCGACCACAGAAAAAAACAGACAAATGTCCCTACTCAATAGATTTATAAGCCAAGAGTGGAAGAGAATTCCCCTCATTACCTCTTTGCTTAGCAATTTAGCACAGCACTTCTCTTCACTGGTCTCCTTTCCAGACTTACGAGTTCAATAATTCCTTTCTCTTTAAGAGCTATGCAGAATCTAGACGCGAAATCTGTGCACCGTCTTCATGTCACTTGGATTAAGCAACAAAATGAATGGTCTGACCTTATTGGTTAGTTTGTGCAATTGATACAGCAGAAACACACATTTTTAACTGATTAAAAATTATTTAGGGGAGGCTGATGCAAGAGAATCGCCTAAGCCCAGGAGCTGGAGGTTGCTATGAGCTGTGAGATGCCACAGCACTCTACCAAGGGCAATAAAGTGAGACTTTGTCTGTACAAAAAAAAAAAAAAAAAAAATTATTTAGATTTTGGATGTTTCCTATTGTAATATGTAATAAATAATGTCTTTTTAGATATATCTACAAAGATCTACCATTACAGATGAATAATTTGATTTCATTGGAATGAATTCAACTTTGTTTACCAAACGGATTTTTTTTTTTTAGGTAAGTTTATGCTTATTTCATTGGATTCAGAAACTAAGAAACAGGATGCCCTTTTATTCCTAAAGTTCTCTCATTTTCACTTGAATCTATTAAAGAGAGTAGAGGCAAGAATGTTAGATTACAGCCCCTAGTCCATGACTCAAAGCGTTTGCAACTGACTTTCCCCGCACACTCCCTTGCTATGGGGCACTATGCTGTGTGTGAGAGAGAGAAGTTTGCATTTTCTAGTTCTTACCAGTTGCTACTGATCTTGTCTCCCCTCTAGGTCAATCCCCATTTTTTCTGAGCATGTTTTAGTTTTCCACTGGTGGGCAATATGCCCAACCCTAGCCATCTAATACTCCAGGTATCAATTCCTTTATTGTCGACCTCAGTTTCCTGGGCACCTGGGCAGATAATAGTGCCCAGGCAGACTGTCTTTCATACGGCAGTTACTTCAGTGTTGCAATCCAAATGGAAAAAAGAAAGAATGAAACAGAAAAACTCTTTATTAGCTAAAAAGTTGTTGGTGCTACCCGCTGAGTTCACTGTGAGGAGATCCCAGACCAAGTTGACCCTTCAAGGCAAGAGAGAAGACATCCCGTGAAGCAATTGTTTAAACCACTTAGTGGAAGTCCATTCTTTAAGGGAATCACCTGGTGGTTGACATCACTTCCTTGCTTAAAAGCATTATCGTTTTCTGTGTTTTAACTCGGTAATCTTTTTACAGGCTGAACCCCCTGCTGAATTCTTCAGACATACACCACTCACCCCAGCATACGCTCCCTGGCAGTGGGTAATGGCAAATGAAAAGGTTCTCTTCATCGAGTCAATTGAGGAGGGCAGGTGGCAGAGTACCCAAGGATGCTTTTGCTCTCCATGCTGCTTAATGTCTCCAAGATCAAACACAAAGATCATGGGAGGAACGGGTGATCAGCGGGCAACAATAGATGACTGTACTAGGTTCTTGATGGGTTGTGCAACTCAGACAAAATGGATGGCCCCATTTAAAATGACTTCAGAAGTATCAAAGGAGGTCTCTGTAGTTACCGTATGTGCCTTCAGACTCGAACATTATTTTCCAATCCTGCTGGTGCTACTATTGCAGAGTGAGAAGAAAATGTGAAAAAGCCTTTCTCGTCATTCAGATTGCTTCCCCATATGCTTTTTCCAAAGAGAAATGAAAATTTTTTGTGTGGGTTTTGGAAAGAGGCTAGGACAGTGTACCCTCTTCACAAAAATGTTTGAAATAGGCATGTTGTGCCCAGGAGGTTTTCACCAAGAAAAAGTATTAGATATTTTTTTCCTCACTCATCAGGGATATTGTGCCCCACCATTCCAACCCTATTCCCCAGAGAAATGGGAATTTTCGTTCTGGGATTATTTGTCAACTCATTTTATTCTGTAAGGCAAATACAAACAGCTATCTACACATATATTTGATCCCAAAATTGTATAGGGTAAACATATGCTTTCTTTTTATCTAAGTTTTTCATTTTTAATTAATATCATAAAAAACTGAAACAGTACAAGAGGCATCAAGTGAAAAAGTCTGCCTCCTGGTCACTGTATATCCAGGTTTTTCATTTTCTCTCTCAAAAATAATCACTATTTCTGTTTTCAACATAGTCTTGTAGGCTGGGTGTGGTGGCTCACACCTGTAATCCCAGCAATCTGGGAGGCTAAGGTTGGTGGATTGTTTGAGGTCAAAAGTTTGAGACCAGCCTGAACAAAAGTGAGACTCTGTCTGTAATGAATACAGAAAAACTAGCCTGGGATTGTGGTGGGTGCCTGTAATCCTAGCTACTGAGGAGGCTGAGGCAGGAGGATAGATTGAGCCCATGAGTTTTGAGGTTTCTGTGAGCTATGATGCCATAAAACTCTAGCCTGTGGCAACAGAGACTCCATCTCCATAATAAATAAATAAAAATAAATTTTAAAAAGTGTCAATGCAGCCTTCTAGAGATAGTGTGCACATTTACTAGGATTTATATATGTTTTATACATTCATCATTTTTTTTAACTTTCACACAACTGAGGACCTGTCATCCACTCTGTTCTGTTTCTATTTCCATTTACCTATTTCTTAGACATATTTACACAAAAGTACATATAAGTTTACTTCATTCATTTTAATGGCTGCATTTCATCCCATAATATGGATACCACAGAATTTACTTATCCTATCTGCTATTAGTTGACATTTAAATGGTTTTCTATTTTTTGCTCTTGTAAATTAGCAAAAAAAAATAGAAATAACAATATTCTTATATAGAACTTTTTGCACACATGTTCAAATGTATCTGTAAGGAGATTTATTAAATGTAAAGTTTAAAGAGAAATATCTGGCATGTTTTGACAGATACTACTAAATTGCTTTCCCAACAGTTGGAACTAATGTAGACAATTGCCAATAATGTATGACATTGCTTATTTCCCTATACAGTTGTCAACACATGTACATGTAAGCTCAATTTTCTTTGTCTATTTGAAAGGTTAAAAAATGCCATTTATCTTTACACATATCTTGCATTAGCTATAAATGAAGCTGAGTTGGTTTCTGTGCAGCTTAGATGTCTTTTTGTGAAATAACATATTTTTTCATTGATTTGAAATCCCACCTACACATGTTTTGGCATATAAAATTGCTATTTTTATAGGTCAAGAAAAGGTGAAAATCAGCAATTTCATAAGCACAACTCAGATAGATAGATAGATGATACATATCTGCATCAAAAATTTAATTAATATGGCTTTAAATGCATAGCAAGATATATTTTAGTCTCTTTCAGAAATGTCTTGGTTGTTCTTGTACTTTATTTTTCTATATGAACATATAAAGATATCATATTTTTCCAAGTGAATTAATATTGTTATTTTTAAAAAAATTGTTAAATTATGTCTATAGTCTAATTTAGAGATAATATTTTTGCATGACTGCATTTACCTATCTTCCTCTCTAAGATACAAAAGTGCAATCTTGTCTAAATATCAAATTCTTTCTGTCTCTTGGTAGGCAGTTTTTGTTTCATATAGTTCTTATGCAACTTTATTAATTTTATTCCTAGGTATTTTATAAATATTATGATTATTCCAATGAGATTTTCTGTTATTATACTTTTAATTTTGGATCTTTAGAGAGAATATTAATTTTTGAATATTAATTTTATAATCTAATATGTAATTAAATCATTTCCCTTAGTGATTTTTAATTAACTTCTTTGGGTTCCCAAATATCTAATTATACCACCTGTATGTAACCATAATATTTTTATATTTCTATTTCTTTTTTATACCTAATTGCATCAGCTAAATATTTACAAAACTAATATTCTGTTGTTAAGCAAGATTTTGTTTTCTGATTTGATATATATGTATACATATATAGAGACAAAGAAATTATCCCTTTTTATAAAATTTGATTAAGAATTTTTATGCAATATACCTATTAAATTTTATCAAATACCATTTTAAAACACCTTTCATAGTGAAAAGATTACGTGACTTTTCACCTTTGATCTTTATTAACAGATAACTGTATCAATAGATTTACTAAATTTGAGCCATCCTTGCATTCCTGATATAATTGCACTTAATTATGATATAGTTTTCTTTCATGAGTTGCTGAATTTCATTTGCTACTGTAATGTTTTATTTTTAATTTTGTATCAATAGTTGTAAGTGAAATCGGTTTTTAGCTTTATAGTGTAATATTATCAGTGCAATACTAGACTCAAAGAAAAAAATTGAAAATTCTCTGCTTTTCTCAAAGTAAATAATTCTTATCTGAATAATTTGATCTTGGAAGAGTAACGAAATTCCCCCATGAAGTTGTCTGGGTCTGGTGTTGAGGTAGGGGGAAGTATCTCTCTGGCAAAATTTTTGTTTTTTTCTAAGATACTTTACTTGGTTTATTTCCTCTTAAATATTTCATTGTCATCATTCCTTCTATACAATTTAAAGTACTCTATGTTTTCCTAGTTTTCAAATAAATAGATTATTGAGAATAGAATAACATTGTGAACATATTTTAATGAGCTATATTAAGTATAAATGTCGATCATTGACTTTCCGCAAATAACTTTATGTTTATCTCTGTGATTTCTCTAGTCCCTAGATATCAAGGATAGGCAGAATAAGGAAGTACAGAAAGCAATTTTGTGTGTGTATGTATTGTATGTGTAATATGCATCTAAAGGGGTTCCTGACTAAGCATAGCTATTAATTTCAATTCACTGTTGTATATTTACATGAATCCTTAAAGTGGGAACGTATGTACCAAATTATTTATTACATTTTTACTATTTCATAGATGAAGAAATTCTGAAAGGTAGGCAATTTACCCAAGTTTTCAAAGACAATAAAAGATTGAGCTAGAATTGGAGATTATGAGTCAGAACTCTAAGATTGTCTTCACTCTACTATATCCCCTTAGTTCCTCAAATAGCATAAAGAATTACAGGATGCTAATTTTTGTTTTATAATTTATGCTTTAAATGCATATAAAGGTTAGTACTGATTCTTCAGTTAGTACTGATTCTTCAGATTAAAAAATACTATAAGTAAGCTAAAAGTCTTTCAAAATTTCTCTTCAACTTACCTATCAACATAAGTTATCTACATTTTAAAAAGTTGTGCAAATTATAATTAAGATAGGATTAATCATAAACGATCTTGGTCTCACTGATATGCAAAAAAAATATTTGTTAACCTCTACCTTATTTTGTTCAATCTACTTTATAAAACACTATTAACTGGATAGCTTATAAGTTTCAGAGATTTATTTCTGAATAAATCTCATTTATTTAAATAAATCTCATTTATTTCTATGAGTGGTTGGTTTGGAGTTTGGTAAATTAAGATATATAGAGTTGAATGTACAGAGAGCCCAGAATTACATGAGATTTGAGCAGGATATAACTTCTCATATTTCATTCCTGACATAGCTTCAGATATTCATAAAAAATAGTTCATAAGCCAATCTTCACCAACATCCTGTTTGGTAACTATCCACATCTTAGGATGAACATGAAGAGTACAAGGGTGGGTGAAAAAGAGATAGGAAAGTTTAACTCAAGAAGAATCTGATCCTATCTTTCTGTGTCTTGAATCCATTTTATATTCAAAATTCACCACAGCTAGATGTCTCTAAACTCCATATCAAACATCAAATTCAGAATGATCAGAGAGAGCCACATAGGAGAAATAAAACTTCTTCACTTTCTTCCTTTCACTGATATTCAATGAGTATAGCTATAAATGATAACTAATGCAGGCAACCATTACCAGAAATATTCCCATTTTATTAGCTGTGACTGAAAAATACAAAGGACTGGAAATTACATATATTTTATTTTAAGAAACTTTAGTCAATGGACGAAGACACACTTTTGGGGGGAACTTTTTTGTGTTATTAAACACTTCTTAATTAATATAAATTCCTGTCTGATTAATAATGTTCCTCAAGAGTGTGAACTTTCTTCATTATCTATGTCAAGCTTAGTTATTGTATGGTGAATGCCAAAGAATACATTTTATATTAAAGCTTGGTAGAGGGGAAGGGTCTTAAACCATGAATCGTTACAAGTCACTGCATCTTCCTGGCGGTGAAAGTCTCTCCACCTGTGAAAACAAAGAGGTGGCCAGATTACCTTCAAGATTCATAATAGCCAGTTGCTGAACTCTTGAAACTCAGAAGTGTGATTTTCACTTATGCCTCTTCTGGGATTGTCAGTGTCAGGTAGAAAGGTGAGGAAGAACAGTCTTTCCAGATAAATAAATCACCCTCAAGTGATCAGTGACTCTTAAGGCATCTGGTATTGAATAATGCAGCAAGAATATTTACTGTTTTCAGCACAGATCCGAATATTTCTCACTAGTAGTTTCTATAGCCTTATCGTTTGATAATGGAAAGTAATCTCTTCCCATTATATTTACCCCTTTCATTATGGGACAGCAACTGAGACTGGCTTCCATTCAGACCAGCATGAGTTTGGTGATTTTTCTTTACTGTGTCTCTAGAAGTCCAGATGTAAGTGTGTGTAGCAGGAAAAAGTATATATATTTATTTTTACCAATAAAGCCTCCATTTCTAAATATTAAACACCCCCTTGTCATAAAATTTACAATCTAACCCTAATTATAGATTCATTCTGATGACAGGAGATAAATTATAAAAATCCACTTCCTTAGCACTGAAGTGTATTTCTACATTGTGATATGTAGAACTACAAGCACACTCAGCATTTGTCCCATGGTGTTAACTGCTATCTGTTAACCAGTTAGACAGTGAATGTGAGTGACAGAGGAAAAAGAACGATGTCAATATTCATGACACCACAGGAAATACATATAAAATGTGGTTTCCATTACTCCCCTCTGGGAGCTGTAAGTAAAGCTGTATAAGTAAAGAAGGAAGGCTTGTCATGGATGTGAGCACAGCGGCAAGTTGTGTGGGAAGGCAAAACTCCCAGGATTTTCTGGTTCTTAACTATTCCAGCCCTCCAGTGTCACTATCTATGACTTGGCCGTGAGTGATGAGGGGTTGTCTTGTCTTTGTCAAAATTTTATTGGGAGCACTGAAAAGCACATTGCCTGCCACCTACAGCCATCATGCACTACAAATCTCTAGGACACCACATCAGGCAGGAAAGTGCTGCTGGTGGTCTCAGAATTACTGCCAATTGCTAGAATAAAAGTGTTTGAATCACATTCCCATTTCTTCATTCAGTGAGGTAAAATTGTTCATCCATCCCACAGTCATGAAGACATTCTAAGGGAAAATTTGCTATGGAAACTGCCAGTAAAATGTGCCTAAGACACATGAAATGGCAGATAGAACTTTGCAATAATTAGCAGTGTTTCTGAACTAGGTACATGGTGAGAGCTGTGTACAAATAAAACGAGGGATAAAAATATTCTCTAATAACAATAAATCTCAACAGTAGGAGAGATAAGAGGCGAAGGGGGAGACTGCATTTTGGAAGAAGAGTTTCTGGTCTCATGGTAAAAATGCTCTTTGCTACATTTGTATGATTTTTTTGTTTTTTTAAACATAGTGAGATTGCTTCCACTTTTTCTTTTTGTCATGGGAATTGTAGTCATATATTTTATTTAGAAAAATTTAAATATTGAAAACCATAAAATAAGTGGAGAGAAATACTGTTTTTAATGCAAAGCAATATTCTAAAATGTTCAGCCTATAAGGTGATCTGGAACTGCTCACAAAAATTCATCCTGTATTTCTGCCTGCCTCAGAGTGGCAAAAATAACTAAATAGGAATGTGAAAACAGATACCCAGATTTGCCTCTGTAAGCTGGGTGATCCTTGGCAGTTCATTACATCTTGAGGCATAATTCCCATTTCTAAAATATAAGTACATTAATCTCTGCATCACTTACCTCATAATGGGTGGACAAACAATGAAAAGCAATTAACATATAAGTGTTTTTAATAAAATATGCCAGAATAAGTAGATGCCAATAATTTGCTTATTTAATAAACATTATACCAAATGCCCAAGGTTTGACGGGCACCACGTCAGGTGCAAGGAATTCAGTGGTTGGTTAATCAAACACTTCTTCTCCTGTGATCTTACATCTTTACAGAGGAGGAAATTATAAATAAGTTAGCTGATATGTAACATAGTATCAGGTGGTGGTAAATGCTAAGAAAAATAGTTAAGCAGAGGATGGAAATACAGAGTAATTGTATTTGTGGGCAGAAACTCTTTTGAATAACTTGTCAGCACAGACTTTTCTGATGAGTTATTTGAGTAGAGAGCTTAATTACTAAGAGAGACTGGTGAGTCCTGTGAAGACCTGGGGCATGGAAAAGTGAATACAAAGGACTGAGAAATGAATGTGCTTCGTGTGTGTGAGCACCAGCAAGACCGCCAGTGGGGCTAGAGCAGAGTGAGGAAAGTAGTAGAGGAAGAACAGCCATGAATGACGCTGGGGAGGCAGCCAGGGCAGATCATGAATGGGGTTATGACAATGACTTGGGATGTCATTTCAAGTGCAATGGAAAAACCACTGGGTGTTGTGAGCCATCGAGACCCTGGCCATTATTTCTGACTTAAAAACATTATTTTAGCTGTCATGCCATGGCAGAGAAGAGTGCAAACAAAGGCTTCTGCATGAGTCCAGTTTAGAGGTGATGGTGATTTGGACTAAGGTAGGTGCAATAGAGGTGTTAGGTTTGGGATATCTTTTGAAGGTAGAAACTAATGAGTTGTGAGAGAGATTTCTTATAGTTAGTGTAGTGGACTTTTGAATGTTAGTATGGCTGCTTTCCCAGCTAGAAGAATGAGAGGCAGTGAGCCTTAATATTTCTAGGCTCCTGTGACCTAATAGATGCCTCACTCTACACCAATTGCTCCAGGGAAACAATGGACAATTGTATCTACTCATTGTAATCTTGACCTTGTTTACCATTTGCATGATTTGTTTGCTGGTTGGCAATAAACCAAAGTGAAAGCAACCCAACCTCCAACTCAACAGAAAAAAAAAAAATAAATAAAATAAATAAATAAATATATATATATATATATATATATATATATATATATATATAAACAAAATAAATATATATGTGTGTGTGTATATATATATATATATATATATATATATGTATATGTTTTGGGGTTTTTTTTGTTTGTTTGTTTATTTGTTTTTTGTCTATGAGGAAATAAGAGAGTATGGTGCTGGAAAGCCTGCTTGGAACATTAAAGTGTGGAAGGGTACAAAATAATTACATTGAAGAGTGGAAAAGTAAATTGACTAGGGAAATGTAGTGAGACTAATCAGCATGATAATGACCAACTTGAAATTAGTGGTGATTATTTAACAATAGACCAGCTCGCATGGCTGTGTTATATCCACATACAGTCACTTGCATGCAGAAACACTATAGTTAGAAAGCTGGATTTAACCACCTTAAAGTTTTTTCAGGAAGTATATGTATGATGCCGAAGAAAGGGAATTGAAGAGCTATGGACTAGAAATTGGGTAAGGAGGCATGTGAGTGGTGAAGGGCATTGAAAAGGTGGTTGGGTCAATAGGTAGAAGGACTATTGGAGTGGGAAGAGCAGAGGGAGTGTTCTGCAAAGATTCTAGAGGTGGAATTACTAAAATTAGTGGTGCCATTATTGACAAGTGACCAGGGAATAGGCATAGCCTAATATGCATAGCCCTGGGAATAGGTGACTATTGAGACGGTCACTTGGACAGGGAAAACACTCAGCAAGTATTTTTGGCTGATGATTGATTCTGGCAGGGGATACCATAAAAACTTTAAGACTCTGAATTCTCTGAAGACTGTTTTATTAGTATGTTTGGTTCCCTTATTAACCATGTGTCAAGTCTAACGTGTCTAGGATATTTCCTCTGAAAAAATGAGAGAATGGGGCAAATTCTTTTTCTATAAAGCTCATAAATGTTATCTATCGTTTGGGGCCCTTTCTCAGATTTCAGCAATCTGAGAAAAGCATTATTTCTTAGAACTCAAAATTCTGTGCTCTAAGGTGATGCGTCTCTTTCAGACCTTAAATTATTTCATCTACACATTTTCTCTTCCTCCTCCTCTTCCTCCTGCTCTTCCTCCATGTCTTTCATTTTCTCCTCCTCTCACTCTCTCTTTCCCTTTCTGTTTCCAAATGGACAGAGAGGTAGATAAAGATAAAAATAAACAAATAACTGTAGAGGTAGATAAATAAAAATACATAATATCTTTGCACTCAAATTTATCCGGCATCCACTATGAATCAAATTGCATCACTCCCAGGTGGTGACACTTTTTTAGCATCAAAAGAAATAACATAGCTATGAAACAAATGCATTCCTCAGGCTGATGAGATATCAGGCCCTCATAAGTTTATGAACTACACATGGAAGGCAGAATATAAAACAATAAGTAGTCACGTGTTGTAGACAAAGACAAATTAGAATAGAATATAGAACTATATGGTAAAATGATTTGATATTTTGTAACCACACACACCAGAATTTACACATCAGCGATGAATACTTCCCTTTCAAAATTGTCACCTAGGTGGGTTATATATTATGTAGTTATTCCAATGACAATGGCGTTACTCTAGACATTTTGTGAACTACTCTCTGGAGCCTACCCTGGAAGAAGTTCCCTTTGAATATTTTTAAATGGTGCTGAAATCATACTTTGTAAGGAAGAGTTGACTAGTGGATCTAACTTAAGGTCATTTGGAGGTGGGGCCGGCAGATGATCATTATAAGAAATTCGGATCATAAATAAGAAGTGACTTTAATAAAGATATAGATTGGTTCACTTATAAGTGTTGCAAACTGACTGTGAAGGCAGTTTATATAGAGGGAAGAGCTATGGCCCCATCATTGAGCTAAATACTTGACCTACCAACCAAAGTGGCCATTTTGCAATGGGAGACTCTCCCATGAGAAATTTGCTTCCTGACCCAAAGAAAAGAAAAGAGTAAGGATACCTGCTGTTAAACAGTTTCCCTCCTTTATAGTCAGTGTCACAATCCACAGAGGTACAGTTTAAATTAAAACAGTTGATACCAGAATGAGGCCATGGTCAGATTGCTGGAGAATTACCTGTGGTCTGGCTTGTGAAACAGCAAAAGCATCATAGAGAGAAGTGTGCATCAGGAGCCACAGCTCGGGCCCTTTCTCCCAAGAATGAATGTGTTTCAAGGACATCTCCCATGGATCATGGCGGGTTCATTCCACGGCTGTCTGTTCTTGAAAACATGAGGCTCAAAGGATAGCCACCTTAGTCGCTTGAATAGCAGGAACACTGGATTCGTTAGTGATCAAAACATGCGCTGTGAAGAGTCCTGATGTTATTTTTAACGTCCCAACCTCCTTTAACTGTGACTCTCAGTAAAGCCATTATCCAGAAAGTTGTTAGAAGTTGATTTGCTAAAAGTTTGGCCTCCGGAACATCAGGTGTTCTTGCTCTTTGCTCTCCTATGGGTCAGAAAGGAAATGCCCTTAGCAACTCCTCTTATGTCCAATTTCTGTCTGTGGATGAGCCTGTTTTCCTCCCCAGTTTCCCTGTTCTAGTTCATGCTGCTCTTTGAAAAAAATAAAAGAGTCTCAAATATGTTATGCCTACCTAAAATACAGCAATCCAATTATTAATATAAAAATAATATACACTTTGGTCAAGAAAATTTTTTCTCAAAGTTCTCTCTGTTATATTATTTTATAACCATCTCTCTGAAATCATAAGAATCCCTTCTTAGAGTAGTTTCATGTTCTTGGGACAGTTTTCTTTCTTTCTAGTTATAGTGCCTGTTCATTTTCATTTAGAGCACTATGAATTTTTTTGTATTCCAGACCTAGAATGATGATGTGCTGGTATTGGTGACAACCTTATCGAGACCAAGATGGAAGGTTCTGGAGAGGAAGGAACTGGATCAATATAAAAATATTTTCAATGACAAGGGATCTGTTGTATACTGGATGTGGCAGCATCAATAATAGTAGCAATAGAAATGGATGTCTACTGAGAGTTTACTCTCTGCTGGTTTATGTTTTTACACCTATTTTCTCCTGCTGTCACTACATCACTATGTGCTATTACAGAGGAGGAAGGCAGAGCACAGCGAGGGTAAGTGACTGCCCAGACTAACACTGGGAGCATGGCAGACCTGGGATTTGTACCTGGTCAGTCAGATTCCAGAGACCCAGGCTTTTCTGTTACACTGACCTGTCTTCCTTATTTGCTTAATTAAGGCATGTAATTTCTAAGAGTACAGAACTGTCATCCTGAAATTGACAGGTAAGATGGAGCAGGCAGGAATAGACAGTAATGGCGAAGGTTTTTTTTTTTTTTAATCTTATCTTACATATTCTCAGACCCTGCAAAGGTGAGATTCATTGCTTAGTTATTCCCAACACAGCCCTTCACTCTGCCTTTAATTCCCTGTGTGCCTAATTCCTGCAGTGGACTCTGAGCTCTTTGACAGTGAGGACCATGTCTTGTTCAAAGTTGGATCTCTAATATCCAACAAAATAACCAGGATTTAATGGACAACTGGTAAATATTTGTTGACTTGAGGAATGATCATGAAAGGAATGGGCACGTATAACATGTAGAAAAATGATTTAGACAAGGTACAGTGGCTCACGCCTCTAATCCTAGCACTCTGGGAAGCCAAAGCAGGTAAGTCACTTGAGCTCAAGTGTTCAAGACCACCCTGAGCAAGAACAAGACCCTGTCGCTACTAAAAATAAGAAAACTAGCTGGGCGTTGTGGTAAGTGCCTGTAGTCCCAGGTACGTGGAAGACTGAGACAAGAGGATTGTTTGAGCCCAGGAGTTTGAGGTTGCTGTGAGCTAGGATGATGCCACCTCACTCTAACTTGCACAACAGAGTGAGACTCTGTCTCAAAAATAAGAAAAATGATTTATATTCAGGATCCTGGCTGGTACACTGAATTGCCAATTTCTTATTTTCTAAGTAACTGGGGTTACTTTACCTTTCTACTTTATTCCATGTGCCAACAGGGCTATCTGTGGGCACCCACAGATAGAGGATAGATAGATGTTTATATATATATATGTATGCCTAAATGGTTGTATAAATATGTATGCATATATATCGTATATGTGAATATACAGGTGGATAGACAGGTGAATTTTTTTTTCTAATGTGTACAGAGGCCTCTGGCCTCAACCCTTTAAAAATTGTTTTTTATCTCTGCAAATATCCTTTATCAAGTCCAATTAAGAAAATAACAGAATTTACCACCCTTGATCATCAGCCGTGAAATAAAATAATCTGGACATAAGAATCTTAATTTCCCAACTTCCCTCGTGAAACTGCTAAGTGAATGTGAAGAAGGCTTTGGTGGTTAGGACTCAATGCCAGGTGGGCTGAGTTACAGCAAGGAGGGCTCTCACTCCATGACTCCAGGTCAGGCGAGCTTAACGTTAGCTTTGGCTTCTTTAGAGGTAACTAAAAGTTCCTGAGATCCAGCAGACAAATTGCTTTCTTCTTTCTGATTTTTTCACCTGCTGCTCAGATTTCTTGCTTGATTCCTGAGCCCCACTGCTGACCCCATAGGGTGGTTCCCTGCCTGCATCTCTTGTTACAGGTATGATTCTCCAGTTCCCTGGATCTGGTTTGGAGCTTCCTGCATTTCTTGTGCGCATTCCCTCTTCCTTGATGTGAGCATTCTGGATTTATCTGACTGCTTATGCTTTACCAACTTCATTTGTGTCTTTTGGGGGGTTTTTGGTTTTGTTTTGTTTTGTTTTTTGAAAGGAAGTCTCACTGTGTCACCCTGGACAGAGGACTGTGGTGTCATAGCTCTTGCTCGGCCTTTTTCAACTCCTGAGCTATCCACCAGCGCCACCCTCCCCAAGTGCTACTTCTTATCCTGACCTCAGCTATGTTTTAACAGATCTAAACCTCCTGTCACAGTAAATACCTGAACTCACCTTGTCACTTCTGGCCAGGTTGATCTCAGCAATGCTACCAGCACTCAGCTCAGGCTGTTGACTGGCCGGCTTCTGTTCTCCCTTCAGCAGGGATTCTGCTGTGCTGTGGCATGGACCTGCTCCTCTGTGCTGAACTGTATACCAACTCCACACTCTTTGGTGAGAACTTTTCCTTTTTGCCTCTTTGGTTTCCTATGCTGTCTTAGAAGCCAGCTCTGTTCCCACTTGGAAATGCGCTTTTCTTTCTTCCTGCCCCTCTACATAGGCAGGCTCAGCCTCAAGCCAAGTTCATGCTTCTGAACTTAGGAAATACACTGTTCCCTAAATAATTGTCTTTCTAAACATGAAAACTCTGAAACAATGATTCTTAAAGCATGGGCCTGGGCCCAACAGTAGGTGCATGGCCTGGGAACTTGTTAGAAATACAATTTTTCCTGCCTCACTTCAGATCTATTAAATCAGAAACTCTGCAGGGAGAGCTCAGACATAAATGGGTTATCAAGCCAGCGGGGTGATTCTCAGGGTACTCAAGTACAAGAACCATTGCCCCAGAGGAATGTTCCCTTTTCCTTGGCCTAATCTACCTTTTCCTACTATTGCCTTTTGAGCTCAGGGCAGACAGATCTAACTTTTATTTATTTTCTGTTTCTGAATCCCTGCTTCTCTATTCTTTTGTAATCAACTGAATCCCCGATTTTCAAGTTGCCCATTAATAAAATATTTCTGCTTGGTCAGAAGCAGCTTGCCTGCCAATATATGCCTCATTGAAACTGCAGCCATGCCAGTGATAACTACATATGAGTCACCCTCTGCCAAGTGGCAACTTTGCACACATTGCCTGCTGTATCAGAACTAATATCTGGGAAGAGCCATTCTGCAATGCAGAAGCTGACCATGTGTGGTAAGTTATGCCTCGCTGTGCCTCTGTGCAATGGTATCCAGGAGGATGGATCTTTAAGGAGTATGGGGGTAGATGAAGACCTCTGCTTACTGCGATTTTAATCATCCCTCTTTTCCCCCCAAAGAATCCTAAGCCATTGAGAACCCATTTCAGAAATAAATCAGAACATTTTCCCAGTAAAATCAATACTTCGACACTCTTGAAACAACCTCATCATACAGCTGGTAGATGCTTAGTGGAAGCTACAAAGAGTTGTATAAAACCTAATAGCATACCTCACACAGATAACATAACCCTAGTCATTCTGCATTTATGATCCTACATTCAACAGATCAAGGGAAACTGTATCTATAAGAGTTTCAACAGAGGGCAGAGAATGATGGTGGATGGGACAGACGTGTAGCCCACCTCTCCCAAGTTATCAGGTGAGAGGAAGGGGGGTCTAGACCTTTTCCCCGTGTGGATTATTGGTGTGGATAGACAGCTGGAGATGAGCAGCAAATTGGTGGATTGCTGTATATGAGGTGTAATTTAAAACCACAGACTCTGTTGTAGAGATTTTCCCTGCCTGGCCATGCTGGCTGGCAGGCCCCTCCCTCACAGAGGACAGCAGCTTGCAATTCCTGGCAAAACCCAATTGATGAAAATTTATTCCTGAGCCGAGTTTGGTGGAAAGCAGTGCCACTCAGAGCCACAAGGGGCTAAGCAACCCAACAGAAAATTGAAGGGAAGAGATTCCACCCTGGAAATAGACATTTTGAATTGTCCGAAATGGAGGACACCTTCTCCCAGAACAACAGGAGTAATTAAATAGACTGGACCATTCCGAGTGGGGAATATTGGTGTGGCCTGGCAGTTCGGGCTGTGCAGCAAACTGGCGGGTGGCTGGACTCAAAAGTCCAGATTCAAAAGTGAGACTCTGAGCCACAAGGTCTCCGAGCACTGCAGCCGCAGGAGCCAGTGGCAGCCAACCCCTCTCCCACAGCCAATTGCAGTTTGCGGGAGAACATGGAAGCAGAGTGGAAAGATTTGTGAAGCAGAGTGGAAAGATTTGTGAAGCGTAGACTTCTGCACCAAGTTGGGAGGTCGGATAGGAGTGCTATCTGGAACAGAGCAGCTGAGGTTGGACAACAATTAGGTAATAAACTTTTACAGAAACTCCAAAATGGCGATCTGTCAGGTAGAGTGGTTACTGTGGTAACAGTGTAAACTGTGAATCAGGTATAAGCCTGGGAACCACTCACAGTGCCTCCTGGTGTCCAGAAAGTGTATTGCATTATAAATGTATTCCTATGAAAGTTGATTCCTACATCATACATATAGGTGTATATTTCTACATATATACAAGAATAATATTTTTGTGGTTGATGCCTTTTTTTTCTCTTTTTTTCCTCATCATTTTCTTGGAGGAGCTATTATTAATTTTTTTATTTTTTTTAGTTTTATTTTTTCTATTTTTAATTTTTTCTTTCTTCTTTTTTAACTTTTTTATGAACACCACTTTTTTTCCCCCTTCTCTCTTCCTCTTCTTCCCTTCTATGGTTTCTGAGAGTGCTTACATCAGATTTTTAGAGGTTTTTTTGTTTGTTTGTTTTGTTTGTTTTTACCTTTTTTTCCAATTATTTTATGATTATCATTATTTTTATTATAGTTATTTTTTTGTTGTCTGTATGTCTATGTGTTTCTGATCGTTAACGCATCTGTGTGCTTGTGTATCTGGTAGCCTTTTTATGTGTTTATTTGCTCATTTGGTCTTAATGTGTTTGGTGTTTTGTAAAATCCTCGGGTTGGCTATTTTCCCTGACTCCAATTTTCACATTCAACAAAAACAAGGGGGAACAGGGGATGACAGCTGATTGGAACCAGCTCTCAATAGAAGCTCCAGTCCAGAGGGAGAGATAATGACCAGAAAAACACAACAAAGCCAAAGGAGGGGAGCTGAGCAGAGAGATGAGATAGATAATTGCTCATCTTTCCTGCTGAAGCAAGCTTCGACTCCAAAGAAAGTATTTTCAGGAACAGATCCCATTCCAAAGAGGTTGTGTGGCCGTCCTCTCCCCTAAAAGAGTTGCTTGCTTACTGTGGGATCTTTACTGGTGAGTGATAAACTTCGGCTCTTCTTCCTCACCCCACTGAAGGGAATTGCTGGAAGTTGGGACTCCTTCTCAAGAGAGCCCCTTTGGTGAGTCTAGGAATTCCCTTGTCTTGCAGTCAATCTACCCACCACCACCACCCCACCACCCATCCTCCACCACTCAGCCTGGCAGTCTAGAAGTCCAGCTCCACCAGAATCCAGAATGTCTGCATTTCTTGGCTAGGATAGGGCATTGCATAGACAGTAAATTCATAGAAAGACATTCAGGGAAAGGTGACTGACCTGGCCCCAAAAAAGAGTATCTCAGCAGCAGATGGAGGCTTGGGTTCCGGCACTGCAGGTGGAGGCTTAGAAACTGCTGAGGTGCACAAACCCAGGAGGAGGCACATCCCACCAACTTCAGCATTAGTACAGTGATCCTGCTGGAGTCTAACTTTGGAAAGTCATCTTCCCAAAGCTGTGGTCGGCCAGAGGGAATCAGACCTTGCCCTATAGGGATTCCAGAGCTTCAGAACAGCAGCAACAAAGGTGCAGTGGCTGAGGGAGAAATTTTTTTGCTGTCTGGATATCCTCAGGTTTGGACTGAGCTCAGGTGGAACTTTTTTCATGTGCCATTGAGCTCCTGAGGCAGGCAAACCTCAGCTTCCCCTGCTGGATGGTGGTAGACTGTGGTAACCACGAGGAGGAGGCAACTACCTCACTTTGACTCTGGCAGGCACATAGCCCTGGCACATTTGCTTATTGGACAGAACAGGGCCACAGACACCAGGTTAACAGAGACTGCTGGTGGGAATATTATAGGCTGGGGTGACCAAAGTCCAGGGATAAAGGATGACAAAGGTGGGGTAAGAGCATCAACCCCCTGGCACTAAACCTTCCACTGGACAAGCCTCTCTAACCCATCAGAGCACCAGAGGCACTCAAATTACACTTGAGTTGCCAATAGACCCATAACATCTAGTTGCTGGAGTCCTATTGAACTCTCCAGCTAGAGAGTGGGGGCTGTCTGGGACAATTGGTCTAGAACTCTTGAACTGGACAAATTACCTGAGGAACCTCCAAGGTGGGATCCTGGTTTTACTATAGTGGGAAGGTTTGATTGTCCTCTTCCAGATATTACCAGTAGGGGAAGGGATGTCCTAGTTGCTTGTATTACACCAAAGCTGAGGCTGCAACCTAGAGTTGCTGATTCACTAGAATTGGACAGAGATCAGCTGAATACAAGGCAGAGCCACCTACCCCCACTACATCAAGTAGGCCTCTAGAGTCACAGACAGTACTACTGTACTGGTCCTTTGCAAAATTTTACAGGAAAAGCTGCAGTCACCAATCCAAGTTCCTAGGTGAAGGGCTGGTCAACCACAACCGTAGAACTATCCAGTCCAATTTCACCTTACCTGCTCATCTAGCTAAACACTGAAAAACAATCATGGGGCAGAATTAGCAGAAAAACTCTGGCTACATGAATAAACAGAAAAGTTCTACTCCCCCAAGGAATGACAAAACAGCCAATCCAGAGGATCCCATTACAAATAGATAGCTGAGATGTCTGAAATCAAATTTAGAATTTGGATTGCAAACAAGATGAACAGAATGGAAGTAAACATGGAAGTAGAAATTATAGGATTAATTAAGAAGATGTCTCAAGAATTCAATGAATTCAAAGATAAAATCACCAAAGATTTAGACACATTGAGAAAAGAAGTTGCAGCCTTACATGATATGAGAAATACAGTAGAATCCCTCAGTAACAGAATGGAACAGGCAGAAGAAAGGATTTCTGACATCGAAGACAAAGCTTTTGAATGA
>CAUYPK010027877.1:0-16806 GCA_963574355.1 Loris lydekkerianus
CTAGTCCATTCGTGGGTCGATGGGCACTTGGGCTTCTTCCATGACTTAGCAATTATGAATTGGCCTGCAATAAACATTCTGGTACAGATGTCTTTGTTATATTGTGACTTTTGGTCTTCTGGGTATAAACCTAGTAAAGGACTTATAGGATCAAATGGCAGGTCTATTTTTAGGTATCTAAGTATTCTCCAAACATCCTTCCAGAAGGGATGTACTAGTGGGTATTCCCCCCAGCAGTGTAGAAGTGTGCCCTTTTCTCCATATCCACGCCAACATTTCTGGTTTTGGGATTTTGTTATGTGGGCTACTCTTATGGGGGTTAGGTGATATCTCAAAGTAGTTTTGATTTGCATTTCTCTGATAATTAAGGATGATGAGGTTTTTTTCATGTGTTTGTAGATTTTGCGTCTGTCTTCTTTAGAGAAGTTTCTCTTTAAGTCCCTGTTTGTTTGTTTTTATTGGGTTTTTTTTTTGAGACTGAGCCTCAAGCAATTGCCCTGGGTAGAATGCAGTGGCATTACAGTTCACAGCAACCTTCAACTCCTAGGTTCAAGCAATTCTCCTGTCTCCACTTCCCAAGTAGCTGGGACTACAGGCGCTGGCCACAACGCCCGGCTATTTTTTGGTTGCAGCCCTCCTTGTTGTTTGGCCGGCCCGGGATGACTTGGAATCCTCCAGCTCAGTTGTATGTGGCTGGCGCCTTAGCCACTTGAGCCACAGGTGCTGAGCCAAATAAAGTTTTATTTATAAAAGAATTATACTCGTTGTCAAGGGCTGAAATAGGCAGAGTTGAATAATAACAGCAGGGGACCATATGGTCTTCAGAAAGCAAAACTATTTACTATCTGTCCAACCTGCATTATACAGATGATTACCTGGGAAGGGTGCAGGCTGGGGTTGCTGACTAAGGTTCACAATACTGTCCCTGTGGTGTGGAAGCACAGAATCATGGCCTTCTTCAAAGTTGTTTTTTTTTTTTTTTTAATATCCTCTTTGTTTTTGTTGCTTTTATACTGCAGCAAGCAAAAAATAAAATAAATAAAGTCTGCTATAATCACAGGAAAGACCTTTGATGCACAAACATTTACCATGAGGGATTTTCATCTACGCTCCCACATCCCCTCCCACTGCAGGGTTCACACTGTACAGGGTAAATTCACCTTCACTGTATGTAGCAAGCCTTCAGAGGAAGTAATCAGTTCAGATACATATAAAGATGGGTCTCAAGTTCAGAATTAGTCCAGTAATGAAAACATTATGAATTGTGAAAACTGTAAAAGTTAAGGTTGAGACTTAAGCTTATTGTTGTTTATTTTAAACAAGAATCACCATGAAAGCAAAGTGACAATTTTGTGTTATTGGAGTATGTTTAACGTTACCGCTCAGGGTAGTATTCACATATGGAAGTGGTGGTAGTATATAAAGGTCTTTTCTAACCAAATTATAATTATTACTCTGTTTTTATATTTTTCATTTTTTTATTTTTTATTTTTTGGGCACAGAGTCTCACTTTTCCACCCTTCGTAGAGGCTGTGGCATCACAGCTCACAGCAACCTCAAACTCTTGGACTCAAGTGAAACTTTTGCCTCAGCCTCTGGAGCAGCTGGGACTTCAGGCGCCCATCACAGCGCCTGGCTATTTTTAGAGAGGAGGTCTGGCGCTGGCTCAGACTGGTCTCAAACCTGTGAGTTCAGGCAACCCAGCCTGCTGGGCTTCCCAGAGTGCTGGAATTACAGGCATGAGACACTGCACCTGGCCAATGCCAGGCTTTTGAAACAACACTTTATTGGATCACCTCCATAAAATCAGCACTCTGGTCTTTGAAATCTTAGATATGAACTGAGAATTGCATCACAATTCCTCTGACATTAATTTTGTATATTAGGTGAAGAATTTAACATTTTGGGCCTCATTGAGGTAATCTCCACATCAGGATACCAGCATCTAATGTATAAGAATCCGTGTGTCTAAATTATATAAAACTGTTCATATTACAGTATAAGTATTTAGTAATATAAAATAAACATACAGCCCAATCACCATCACTGTCATCAATGATGAGGAATTGCAAAAATTGAGATGTGCTAGAAAATGTTAACTATCCAAATCGTCCAGAATAGAAAGCTGATGAGGAAGGTAATATTTTCTTCAGCTAACACAATGTTTGTTTTGAGCAACGTTCTCCCTCTGCCCCCCTCCCCAGGGTCCGTAAGATGGAAATGTTCACCTTCGTCATCTCTCTTACATGCAAAGATTGACATTCTTTATAATTTTAAATGTAGCATATCAGAAATATGCTGCAGTTATCTTTTTCTTTGTTTTCTTGTCTTATTCTGATAAAAGAGAAAGATATTGCTGGCACCTTGATTTCTTCATATTAGAATTTTCGTATTATACCTGGAGCCTCAGCTACCAACATAAATCTGCAATATAACAAATATGAAGTAAAGGTCAAAAGCATTTGTGAGTAACAAAACTAATTTTCTCAAGCTACTAAACCACTTATACATTATGAGAGTTTTTGTTTGTTTGTTTGTTTTGAGACAGTCTCACTATGTCACGCTTGTTAGAGTGCTGTAGCTTCACAGCTCACAGCAACTCCAGGTTCTTGGGCTTAAGTTATTCTTTTGCCTCAGCCTGCCAAGTAATGGGAACTACAGGCATCTGCAACAATGCCCGGCTATTTTTTGGTTGTAGTTGTTATTGTTGTTTGGCGGGCCTGGACTGGATTTGAACCGGCCAGCTCCTGTGTATGTGGCTAGCACTGTAGCTGCTGAGCTACAGGTGCTGATCCCATGACAGATTTTTAAAATACAGATATTTAAATATTTATTGGCTGAGTTTGTTCTTATTACTAGCTCCATTCTCTCTTAATTGATATGATGTCACTTTCTAAAGCCATAGATCATTGACCTTACATTTGAAATTAGTCATGATCTTTGGAAATAATAGATTACAAAATTGCTCATCCTTATTTATGGTTTTAGAAAGGAAAATTGAAATTCAGATGATAAAGATTTTTAATGTGTTTTATTCTAAATAAAAATTTAGAAATAAACAAAAAAATGCATTGATATTTATGCAGTAAAAAGCGTGACATTCACTGGAGGTAAAATTGGTCTTCATGCTTTCATATATAAATATTTGGTGGTAAAAGAGGCAAAGTTCAATGAAAAAGAGTGAAACTCTAAGACTATTATAGTCAAATATCTTGTACTTCAAATGTAAATTTTAAAAGATTCAAAAAATAAAGATTTAATTGAACCTACATGTAGGGTAATCATTAATTAAATACACATGCAAATACTCTATAAATAAAGAAGTATAAAAATCTCTGAGAATTATGAGTACAGTTAAGAATATAAGTGTTCTGAACATTGAACATGTAAAATATACATAAAAACAATA
Organism: Loris lydekkerianus; assembly: GCA_963574355.1. Taxonomy (NCBI): domain Eukaryota; kingdom Metazoa; phylum Chordata; class Mammalia; order Primates; family Lorisidae; genus Loris; species Loris lydekkerianus. The sequence continues at coordinate 3,410 of CAUYPK010027877.1, forward strand.
GACCAGGGAGCATATATGGCAAAGCGTAAGTGTGTTAATGGGCCCATCTTTCAATACTGGGAAATAATGCCAAATGAAGTAAACTATGAAGTGGAGGCATATAGGTGTTGTATGTTATAATGTTAATTGTTCAGAAAAAAGTACCATATATACTCAAGTATATACGGTTAAAAAAAAAAAAAAGGAATCTAACTAGTTCAGTAATCAAATGAAAATCCACTAACAGAAATTCTCATAATATGAAAGAATGATAATAAATTAGGCATGAATAATTTTTTATTTCAGGTTAGTGTAAGCGTACAAACAATCAAATCACAATATTTTAATGGTTAAGTAGAGACCCTCTTGTAGTTATGTCCTGTACCCAAAAGGTGTGCCGTGCACTCCTACACGGTGCCCATTCAGTGGGAGAACCTCACCCCCCTTCCTTAGTCCTCTTTATCCACCTTGAATTGTAATGAGTTTTTCTCCTATGTGGGCATGAATTAGATACCTACTGGCCTCATGTCAGTATTTTAAACATAAGTAATATTAATAAGACTAGGAAAAACAGAACACGATCTACCGACAGGAAAGGAATTATACAATAAATATAAAGCAAGTATTAATTTTTGAAAAGTAGTAAAACTGAACTAGTTAATAGTGCATATATCATATTAATAGACAACTAATCAAGTTGTAAACAATTTTTTACCACAAAGATAAAACTCAACATCCATAAGTATCAAAAAATATATACATAAATGGAAAATGACTCAAATAACACAAATAGAAAATTTTCTGAAAACTAAATACAAATGTCCAACAAATCTGAAAGGACTTTTATATTTGCTAGTGGTCAATGAAATAATTTACTAGGGAATAATGACATACTATTTTATATGCCTATTAGATATCAGAAATCATACTCATTAGAATAAATGAGAAAATTATATATTTTCACACATATTAGTGGTAGAAACTATATAGGTAGCAATCTACCAACGTTATTGAGTTTTAATTTTCACAAAGTCTTTGGCTCAGATAATTCACAGATGGGACTTTGTTTTTGATAAGGTCCATGTAGGATCTGCCCAGATAGAACCAACTTGCCCGAATAGAACTGTCCTACCAGGAAAGACTGAATATAAATATAGCAATCCCTACCCCTCCCACACTTTTAATTCTCATCTACCTTAACCCACAGGCTGACTCCTTTCTCGGACTCAGCTTGCTTGCACCCGAGTGGAAATTAAGGCCACGTTGCCCACACCAGGACTCCGATTTCCTTCCGTTCAGAATTATCTTTCTTTTTGGGGTCTATGATCTCTCAGTCTCAAGCAATTAAAAATACTGGTATGTAAAGATTTATAAGCAAAAAAAATTGGTTGAAGTGCTATTTTTAGTGGCCAAAAACTAGGGGAAAATAAATGCACATTACTAAAATAACAGTTTAATCAGTGATGGTAGAACATGGAACATCATGGAGCTATTCAACACTTCAGTACATTATATACCATTGACTAAATAAATGCGATTCCTCATGGAGGGAAAAATGCAAAGTACAATGAAGCGTGCATAATATGACCTCGCTTTTCATAAGCCAAACCATGACAATTTGTATTATTTTGTGTACATACACAATTCATATGGGGTATTTGTATGTCTGTATATGATTGAATGAACTTGTTAATAAATATCATCTGTGTTTAGCATATGTGTACACCAATTAGAAATGTAAGTGAACTCAATGCTTCTGTGCATTATTTAGAGGTTTCCAAGGTATATTTTTAAATAAAAACGTAAGTTGTAGATTTATGCTATTGTATTTGAGCAATAATTAAATAACCAACTAGATTTTAAGAAAATATATTATATTCAATCCAGGATAAATGTAAATGAAGAAAACTGTCAGAGAATGATCAGGAACCTTTCAGAGAAGGAGGAGGAAGGAAGGCGAGAATAGCTTCCTGCTTCTATTTTCTAAATTCCAAGATGTCATATTTTGAAGTAGCTTTTCCTGAACCTCATCAGCAATTTAATTGTGGTGCTTCTGAGTATGACTTTTTTTTTTTTTTTTTTTTTTTTAGTTTAATCTGTTTAGGATGTGCTTAGCTTCTTGGGTGTGTAAATGATGTCTCCCATCAAATTTGGAAAATTTCAAGCAATTATTTCTTTAAATGTTTCCCTGCTCCTACATTTTTTCCTCTCCTGACAGACTTCAATGGCAAAAATATTAGATCTTTTAATAATTGTTTCAAAGTATTTAGGGCTCTATTCATTTTTATCAGCTCTAGAAATTGGGTAATTTCTTTTAATTTTTCTTTAAAGAGATTGATTTTTTATTCTGGAATTTGTATTACTTATTTCTAAAATTTCCTGCTTGCCATTTCTTTCAATGTAATTACTTTCACCTAATGTAACATAGTTATAATAGCTACTTTAAAGTCTTCGTCAGATAATTCTAATCGATGAACCATCTCAGAACATCAATTATTGATTATCTTTCCCTTGAAAATGTTCACAGGTTTCAAATTAGTATATAGTGAGTAATTATTATTATAACCTGGACAACTTAAACATTGTGTTGTCCAAACTCTGGTTCTTGATGCGATATTGTAGGGAATTTTGTTTTCTTTTGTTTTACTATTTGTTTTGGCAGGCACTCAATATGGTTGGTTTTTAGATTGCAAATTCTGTTTTCTAAGTTACTCTTTCACACATTTTTGTTTGTTTCTTTGTTTTTGGTTTGTATTTGAGACAGAGTCTCACTTTGTCACCCTCGGTAGAGTGCTGTAGCATCCTAGCTCACAGCAACCTCAAACTCTTGGGCTTAAGCGATACTCTTGCCTCTGCCTCCTGAGTAGCTGGGACTACAGGTGCCCACCATAATGCCTGGCTATTTTTACAGGCATGGTCTCCCTCAGGCTTAGGCATGCCTCTAACCTGTGAGCTCAGGCAATCCATCCGCTTCGCCTTCCAGAGTGCTGGGATTACAGATGTGAGCCAATGCACCCAGCCTCTTGGACCTACCCAGTACAAATACCACTCAGGAATCACTTGGAGAATTGGCAGTGATGTAAATCTGAGCCCATCTCTCATACCTTTACTATTTTAATGTATGCTGATTGCACTCCTGCTTTCCTTGGAGATAGGCCTGGTCTTATCTGCTTTCATTAAAGGGTTTCCTTTCCAGCTTTCTAGTCCTTTGTGGTGCACTCCCACACATTGTGTCCCACAGGGGTCCATGTTTACCAGTCCTCTAGCTAAATCTCTAAGGATTGTCTCAGAGTTTTAGTTAAAGCCAGCCACACTGCTACTGTCAGCTCTGTGATAGGCTCAACAGCCAAGAACCGTTGTCCCCAGCATTTTAGCCACTGGACACCACACTCAGGGAAAAGTCATGAGGCAAAAACGAAAACAACATTGTTGTACAGATCACTTCTTTAAGTGCTGCCTTCCTTCCACCAGCTGCCTTCTTTTCTTTACTCTGCTTCTTCAGATTAATTTTCCACCAGACCTTTTAGTTGTAGCACTGTTATTTTTAACATTTAATTCATCAGCAGATAAGACAGCCTACGGCGAGCTTACACTACTATTGGCTAGAACCAGAAGCCCACTTTATGCAACTTTTTATTTCAAAACTTTTTTTTTTTTGCAGTTTTTGGCCGGGGCTGGGTTTGAACCCACCATCTCCAGCATATGGGGCTGGCGCCCTACTCCTTTGAGCCACAGGCACTGCCCTATTTCAAAACTTTTAAAAATATTGAATTCCTGTTAATAGGTTTTTTCTTTGCTGCAATACAAGTTAGAAATCCTGAACTAGTTTCTGTGACTTTCATGTTTCAACAAATTTGAAAAAGAATAATAGGAGAAAGGATGTTCACTTTTAGATAAGGGAATTAGATGTTTTGAAAGGGGAAAAGATAGAAGAATGCTCCCTGTAATTAAGGTATTAGCAAGAACTCTGAAATCATAGATCCACATGTATTAAATTATGTACAGGTTGAGGATTTCTTATCTGAAATGATTGAGACTAGAAGTGGTCATATTTCACAATTTTTTAACTTTTCAAAGATTTGCATATATGTAATCAGGTATCTTGGAGATGAGACCCAATTCTAAACGTTTGTGATGTGTCATATATATTTAATAAACATGCTCAAAGATATTTATAAATTTTTAACATAATTCTGTGCATGAAATGAAGTTTGTATATATTGAAAGGTTCAGAAGAGGAATTTGTCACTGAAAAGTTTCAGATTTGGGAGCATTTTAGATTTCAGACTTTTCCAGTGGAGATGCTCACCCTGTATGTCTGTACATTATAAATGTATATTTTTTACCTTCTTTCACTGAGTGGTGCTAGGACAGATTTCCTAATTGAGTTTTCTGTGATGACAGAATGTTCTCTGTCTGTGCTCTTCACTGTGCCCTGAGAATGTTTGAAATGTGGCTAATATGACAAGGAAACAGATTTTAAATAATAGTACTTGTTATTAAATTATATTTAAATTAAAACAGCCACATATTATGCGTCCATAGCATTTGACAGCAGAGACATAGAAACAGGCATATGCCGTTAACTATGAGTCCACGGAGACTCAGATTGTGATTTTTTAATTCAATTTTTCAGAAAAGTTAACTAAAATAATCAGAGAAGAGCCTGGTTTCAGAGCTGGTCAGGGAAGTATGAAATGAACTTGGAAAATTATGTTATTGAAACACTATAATAATTACTCAAAGAAGGAAGAATGTGAGAACCAGCCTGAAGGACTCCTCGGTCAAACCAGGGGTGACTGGGAAAGCAAAGTAAATAAATATCATAATGATTAATAATCCAGTAGATAAAATAAAAAGCTGTCAAGCCATTGAATATAAATACATAAATAGGTAGGAAATAGTACAATATGCATCAATTTAAAATGTCAAAGAGACTAATGGATTTAGAAAGAGATCAGTGGATGTTATAACTAGTTAGTGAGTATTTAGTGAAGAGCTGGATGTTCACATGTTTTTAAGTGTACAATAGCTGTATCTTAAAATAGCTCATGTTTATTTCATACTTAGAGTCTGGAAATTCCTCTCAACAAAATGTATCTATCATGGGGGAGAGGGGAATATTTACATAGAGGAAACTCCATAAACACAGTCTTAAGCAGGTGGTCTAATTTTAGTCATATCCATGTAATGTAGTGTCAGGTAAATGTCATTTGTTTCCTTATACTATTACACTTTGAGAAAAATATGATATCATTCCTGTAGTCTTTCTGTCAAAAAAAGATCGCCTAAATTTAATCATAAGGGATTATGAAATGAAAATCAAATTGGCAGCCACTGTACATATGGTTCATATGTCAAGATCAAGAAAAGACAGATACTTCCAAGGAGACTGGACAGATTCAGCCACAAAATACAAGGTATGGTGCCAGACTAGGAAAATAAGGAGCCATTAGGGACGTTAATGAGACAATTAACACAATGTGTGCATGGAATGATGTTAGATGTGAGTATTATATTTATGGTATAATTTCCACTTTTAATAATTACACTGCCATCTTGTATGAAATGGCTTTGTACTGAGGAAGTACACACTCAGTTATCTAAGGATAAAGCAGCAAGATATCTTCTACTTAACCCAAACATTTCAGAAAAATAACAGGGTCATAAAGCATAGGAGGGAAAACATAAGGCGTTGATGACTCTAGATACACACTTCTTTCTATAATCCTTGCAATTGTTCTGTAAATGTGAAATCAGATTGAAAAGTTATATACTATGAATCCATGGTATTTCTAAAACAAAAACAATTACATTTACAATATACAATAATATGATAATACTTAGAAATACATTTATTTGAAGATTGCTAAGTCTCTTTTGAAGCATGAAAGATTCAGTACCTTAAGATGTTAATTTACTTGTGTTGATCTATAGATGTACCTAAACCACAGTTCAGATTCTCTCAAGTCTTTTTGTAGAATTTAAGGAGCTAATTTCACAGCTCTCTATAAAATGCAGAGGACCTAGACTATACAATAGAACTTCTTTAAAAAAAGAATAATAAAATTGGAAAAAATTATAACAATGTGACTTTAGGACTGATTGCTATGTTACACTAGTTGAGTTATTGGCAAATAATACATTAATCAAAGGAAAAGAATCGAGAATCCAAAAGTCAATCTACACATATATATTCAGTTGAGTTTTTCCACAATACCAATTCAAATTAAGGGGTACTAGAATGTCAGTGTCTTTCTCTCAACATAGAAAGTCTCCACAGTTTTGTTTCTTTTCCTAAATTGTCATTTACTTATAATCATACAGTATATAACATTGTCTGTTTGGCTTTTTTCACTTACACTGAAGTTTCCTACATGACTTTTTATGGATTGATAGCTCTTTTCTTTTAGGGTCTGAGTAATAGAATGGATAGACCACCGTGGATAGACCACCATGGATAGACCTCCCTAAGTAGACCTCCATGGATAGACCTCTGCAGATAGACCACCATGGATAGATACCGCAGATAGAGCTCCACAGATAGACCTCCACAGATAGACCACCACAGATGACCTCCACAGATAGACCACCACAGATGGCCTTCCAAAGATAGACATCCACATATAGACCACCATGGATAACCTCCACAGATAGACCACCAGGGATAGACCACAGTTTTTTTACACAGACACCTACGAAGGGGCATCTAGGTTCTTCCAAGTTTTCGCAAGTATGAATAAAGCTGCCATAAAAGTCTTTGTGAAAGTTTTTTGTGTAGATATAAGTTTTCCAGTCCTTTGGGTAAATACTAAGGTGTGCAGTTTCTAGATCTTATGGTGACAGTATTAATGCGTACTTTTGTAAGAAACTGTCGAACTCTCCTCCAAAGTGGCTATACCACTTTGCAGCCCAAACAGCAACAAAGGAGAATTCCAGTTTCTCCACATCTTCACCACCATTTGGTGATGTGAGTGTAATGGATTTTGTCCATTGTATCTGTTATTCTTTTAATTTGCATTTTTTTCCTGACTCATGGTGGGAAATACTTTTCTATAAGCTTATTTGCCATCAGTGTATCTTTGGGGAGACGTCAGTTAAGGTCTTTGCTCCATTTTAAAATCAGATATGTTGAATTTAAAAGAGTTTTAAAAGGTCAGTGGCTGCCTGGGCTTAGCAAGAAGGGAAAAAATAATCGGCTGAGCACAGAGGAAATTTAGAGGAGTGAAATTACTCTGTGTGGTATGATAGTAGTAGATACATTTCAGTATACATTTTTCCAAACCTATAGACTGTACAACACCAAGAATGAATCCTATGGACTCTAAATCATAATGGCTTATAAATGCAGGTACATCAGTTATAACAAATGTACCATGCTGGTGGAGGACGTTGATAATGAGGGAGGCTTTACGTGTGTTAGGGCAGGAGGAATATGGGATATCTTTGTACTTTACTCTCAGATTTGCTATGAATGTCAACTGTCCTTTAAACAACGCCTATAAAAACAATAGAAAATGACCTGAAATGCATCTGCATTTACTAAATACTATTACTTTCATAATATGCTAAATTAAAATGAATTAATTTTATCCTTGTCATTATTGTTAAAATAATAATTTTACATATTAATTTTTATAGTTTTTTAACAAGTAATTTACTTAAAGATGACTCTTTTAATTCTGAATGTGCTTCCATGGGGTCAGACTTTGCATGAATTAAAGTTTCCATGAATGTCACTTCATCAGGAGATTATTATGCAGGCTGGACATAAAGTTGATGGGCAATTCACTATGTTAAACTATGGCAAATTGCATACAAATAGTATCCAACAAAAAGTATTTCTGAAAGAGTCCCAAGTGACGAATGAGCATAAATGATATAACAGTAAAGTGGTTTATAATATCATAATTGTCTGTGAAATTGTTCTTACTCTGAGCATATGACTCTATTGTCACGTGTAGAATGTGTGCAGGATTCATCACCAGCTATAAACCACCTAGAACATTGTCAGTTTACCTCATCTTAGAAATGAGAAACAATTTGGCACAAACAGTAAACATAAAGGACTCTCATTAAAACCACAGCACCTATTTCTGATAGTTATGACTGAAGGATGTGTTTCTTTTCCCATTCCATAAAGTCTGAAGCCATCTGTTTTGTTCATACTCCATCTAGCTCACATCTTGTGAATGCAAATTGAGCTTGTCCATGAGCGTTTCCAGTGGTTTATTCCCAAAGTGACACTGCTTTGCTCTGGCTTTGATTTCATTCCACAATTTTAATGTCACCACTTAATCATCCATTCTGAAACAGAATTAATTTAGTTTCTCTGTCTCCTGACTTTTGGCTTCCACAGAGATATTCCCTGTTTTACACCTATGTGGATAATCCTTTGTGGGGAACAGGGGAGGCAGACTGCAGAGAGGAATCCTAATGAGGGACTGGTAGAGCTAAGAAACCACTGCCAAATACATACTTTCATTTGCTGAAATAGGAATTAGGGAAACAAGAAAAAATATTTTTAAAAGTGGATTTAAGTGGCAACTAGTATAAAGATATGTTCTTAATTTTGAGGTATATTGATTGACTTAAACTTAAAAAGTAGTATTTTTAGGTACATATAGCATTTTCTTTCTTTCTTTCTTTTCTTTTCTGTTTTTTTTTTTGTTTTGTTTTTGTTTTTTTGTAGAGACAGTCTCACTTTATTGCCCTCAGTAGTGCCATGGCATCACACAGTTCACAGAAACCTCCAGCTCCAGAGCTTAGTTGATTCTCTTGCCTCAGCCTCCTGAGTAGCTGAGGTGAGTAGTACAGGTGCCCACCACAACGCCCAGCTATCTTTTTGTTGCAATTTGGCCGGGGCTGGGTTTCAACCCACCATCCTCGATATAGGGGGCCCAGTACCCTCCCCACTGAACCACAGGTGCTGCCCAATAAAGGTAGCATTTACAATTATACAGTAAGAAAAAAAATAAAGCTGAAAGATAAAGAAAAATATACAAAATACAGTAGTAAAAACCAATAAACACACTTAAAACATCAGTTCTAATGCTTATAAGTATAATTTTGAAAGAAGGAAAAAAATAAAATAAATAAAATAAAAAGAAGGCAAAGCAATCTATTTTCCGTGGAGTTGACAATGATTTTATTTTAGTTATAATATAATACAACTGTTGGGAAAGATTTAGTCAAATATACAGCCTTATGCATCGTTGGTGGAGTGTATTTGTACAATCATTCTGAAAGGCAATTTGCCAATGTACGGTAAGATTTTTATAAAACACTCATAACATTTGATCTACAGTTCCATTCCTAAAACATCACCCTTAAGAAAATATTCATATGTAACATAATTATTTGTACCCTCAATGAACCTGAAACAATTTAAAAGGAAAAAAAGAATCATAGAGGTATTAGAAGATGTTCGTTTGTGATTTTTGCAGCAGTGAATCATAAGAAAGTATTGATAAGTCTATACAAACTAATGGTTAAGACAATTTCATAATTAAACACATTATGCTAATTAAAGCTCTTAATTTGGGGAGAACATTCACTTGCATAAAAGGCAGCTTAAAATAAAATATTCAATAGCATCTGTCTGTGATACTATTGAAGTTTGTTAAAAGAGGAGGAAAAGCCCAGAAGTCAACATTCTTAAAACTGTGCAGTTATTTTACATTTTTTTCCGAGTTTTTCAAACGTTACCTCATTTCATTGGGCAGTGATTGAAACTTCTATAATAATTCTACAATTTTTTTTTTATATGTAATATATAATCCCTTAACTTTAACTCTACACATGGTCTTCCATTAAGAGACAGTATTTCTCAGCCTTAGTGGTAATGACTTAGCTTCAGATTCTGATAAATACGCTGTTATTTAATGCTTCTAATAGAAAATGAAAATGTGCTCACCTACCTTTTCTCCCTTGAAATGGGACGGAAGTGAAGAGTTATAGAGCACCCATCTCAGATTTAGGAAACCTTGTATTGATGGCATGGAGCCATCCTACCTACTGAATTGCTTACGTCTAGACTTTTTAATGAGGGAGAAACAAATGTCTTCTTGTTACGGCCATAAGATTTCTTTATAAAAATTTTATTACAATAATTTTATAATAAAAGAGTAATTCAAGTGGGTATATAAATGTTCTTAATGTATCATGGTATTTAAAAATCATGAGCTACCTCTAGAAGACTTAAACATCCTCGTGCTAATGAGCAAAATTTGGAAAATATTCTTCATGTGAAACACACACAGAAAAGATTTAAGAACGTGACACTGGGACTCCATTCTTGATCTTCTGCAAGGTATTTTAATGTCAGCATTGTTGACATTTGGAAATAGATAATTCTTTATTGTGCGAGACTTTCCTTTTCACTGTAGGATGTTTAGTGGGTGTTGACCACTCCCCAGTCCCATAGATACCAGGAACATTGTGTGTGGCAACTGAAAACATCTTTGGGTACTTATCACAGTCCTGTAGGGGGGCAAAATGTCCTCCTATTAAGAATCATTGGTCTACAATGATATGTCATTATGATGAGACAAATACTGTAAGAATAAAGTGCCACAGGTCTGACAAAAGTTCTCTCCTTCCCCAAACTTCAGTCAGCCTCCTCTGAATCTCTACTCTGGTTTGCTTGACCTTTGGATTTCCATGTTTGTCTTTGCATCATCCAAATTTAGGAAAACCATGCTAAGTTGGTTTAACCAAATCCTCATGAATATCTTACCACCTTCCACACCTAATTAAATTCCTCATCCTACACCATCATGTAAGTGAGATCTGATCCTGCTGCCTCCCTCCAGCAAAAACCTATTGGGTAGCTCAGCCAGAAACCCCCCTTGCCTTGAAATATATTTCAGTAATTTCCATCCACAATGAGACTTCCTCCAACCTGTTTATTTGCTATGTATCTCCACCTTTCCATACTGTTTTGGAATTGAGCCACATCTATACTGTTGCCTCTTTTCTTCTATTTCAGCAGTTTCAGAGTAAACCTTGCTTTTCCCTACTTCAATGTCTAGATTAGGATTTATTTTTTCTTTGCAGATCCACAGAGAGCTCCTATCTATTGAAAACAATCAGGAAATCCTACCAACTGGAGATTCCAGGACATTTGTACTGCTACTCAAAGACAGATTTTGGAGATGTATAATCAGTTCAGCTTCACATGCATTGTGCTTTAATTGTGCCTAAAACTATTAATTTACTTTCCATTTTTTGAATCATTCACTAAATTCTTGTTATATGCTAAGCAGTCAAGCAGCTGTTCCCTGAATAAGAGCAATGTCCCCCACTCTGACCCAGCAGGTTCAATAATGTCTTAGGCAATACTTGTTTTTGCTAAAAAGAAGGACACCCAAGACCACAACACTTTGACATTAACTCCTAAGCAGAATAAATGTCATCAGTGAATAAAAAAAGCCTGTCTCTTCTTTTGATAATTCTTCACATTTGCCTTCCTTTGCTGTTGGTGTGATGTAAGGTACATAATGACCTTCCTTGAATAAAGCACCATTTCCCCTAGAGTTCAGGCATTACATATTGTTAGAGTTTCAAATTCACAAGGGTGATGTTAAGTATTTTAAAAAGAAGAAGAAAAGAAAAGCAGACTGTTGGGACTGAGTTTGTGGCACCAGCCATTTTCTCTATGGAATAAATAATCTAATACTTAACATTAGTTATGTTGGTTCACCTAGGCTAGTCAGCATTTCAACTCAATATTTTGGCAAATATGTAATTTTTATCAACTTAGTTCATATTTCTATGCCTATCTTTATAAGAGAAGTAACATTTTATTATTGAAATATAATATTTTTATTAATTATTACAATGATCCAATTTAAAGCAAAATTCAAACTTTCAGAACTGAAGAATAATAAGTTTCAATGAAAAAAGGGGGCAAAGGGTGGCACCTGTGGCTCAAAGGGGTAGGACGCTGGCCCAATATGCTGGAGGTGGTGGGTTCAAACCCAGCCCCAGCCAAAAACTACAAAAAAAAAAAGGGGGGGGTGTAAAGAGGACAGTTTTTGATAGATATTTCTGTTTTTTTTTTTTTTTTTTTTAAATTATTAAATCATAGCTGTGTACACTAGTGCAATCATGGGGCACCATACACTGGTGTTATAGACCGTTTGACACATTTTCATCACACTGGTTAACATTTTGGCATTTTCTTAGTTATTGTGTTAAGACATTTACATTCTGCATTTACTAAGTTTCACATATAACCTTGTAAGATGTACCACAGGTGTAATCCCACCAATTCCCCTCCCTCCGCCAATCCTCCCCCCTCCCTCCTCTCTCGTTTCCCCTTCCCCCTATTCTTAGGTTATAATTGGGTTATAGCTTTCATGTGAAAGCCATAAATTAGTTTCATAGTAGGGCTCAGTATATTGGATACTTTTTCTTCAATTCTTGAGGTACTTTACTAAGAAGAATATGTTCCAGCTCCATCATGTAAACATAAAAGAGGTAAAGATTCCATCTTTCTTTAAGGCTGCATAATATTTCATGGTGTACATATACCACAATTTATTAATCCATTCGTGGATTGATGGGTACTTGGGCTTTTTCCATAACTTAGCAATTATGAATTGGGCTTCAATAAATATTGTGGTACAAATATCTTTGTTATGATGTGATTTTTTGTCTTCTGGGTATATGTCTAGTAGAGGAATTACAGGATTAAAAGGTAGATCAATTTTTAGATCTCTAAGTGTTCTCCAAAAATCTTTCCAAAAGGAATGTATTAATTTGCATTTCCACCAGCAGTGTAGAAGTGTTCCCTTTTCTCCACATCCACGCCAACATCTCTGGTCTTAGGACTTTGTGATATGGGCTAATCTTACTGGAGTTAGATGATATCTCAAAGTAGTTTTGTTTTGCATTTCTCTGATGATTAAGGATGATGAGCATTTTTTCATATGTCTGTAGGCTGTGCACCTGTGTTCTTCAGAGAAGTTTCTCTTCAAGTCCCTTGCCCAGCCTGTGATGGGATCACTTGTTCTTTTCTTGCTAATACATTTGAGTTCTCTGTGGATTCTGGTTATTATACCTTTGTCGGAGACATGACCTGAAAATATCTTCTTCCTTTCTGAGGGCTGTTTGCTTACTTTACTTACTGTGTTCTTGGCTGTGCAGAAGTTTTTTAGTTTGATTAGGTCACAGTAGTGTATTTTTGAAGCTGCTTCAATTTCCCGGGGGGTCCTCCTCATAAAATACTCACCCAGACCGATTTCTTCAAGGGTTTTTCCTGCACTTTCCTCTAGTATTTTTATAGTTTCATGTCTTAAGTTTAAATCTTTAATCCAGTGAGAGTCTATCTTAGTTAATGGTGAAAGGTATGGGTCCAGTTTCAGTCTTCTACAGGTTGCCAGCCAGTTCACCCAGCACCATTTGTTAAATAG
>CAUYPK010027878.1:0-24131 GCA_963574355.1 Loris lydekkerianus
AACATCACCTAAGTCAAGTGAAGAAAAAAAATGTGTGCAGTGGAGTAAATAGAGGAAAAGTATTTCTTATACATTCAGAGGAAAAGTGTCAACCTCAAGGAGGTTGCAGAGAAAGATAATCACCGATTCTCAACATTTGAGAATGTGTGTGTGAATATATACACACACACACACACACACACACACACACACACGAGGTCAGACAAGTTCGCCAACTTATGCTAGACAAAGTGCTACACATCTCATTGTTGAATATCACTACGATCACCTTTGAAGTACTCCACTTGGGAAGCATGCACTGATGCCAGCACCTAGTCCACCCTTCAGAGAAATGTTGGAACTGTTTCTGGCTTGACCATCACAGCTGTCATTGAACAAGGTCTAACAGTGAAGTTTGCAAACTCATCCCAGAAAAAGTGCTATGTAACTCATTATTGAATATCACTACAATCACCACATGGCCAAAGGGAATATTTCCCATTGGTTCTGCTCCTTTGGAGAACCTTGAATAAATACAAAGAGTTAAAAGGAAATACCCAGAGTTATAGGAGATATTTGAAAAACAAACAATAAAAAGGTAGTATCCAGAATTTATGAAGAACTTACATAAATCAAAAATTAAAAGGCAATATCTCATTAAAAAACAGGTTGGCTTCGCGCCCATAGCACAGTGGTTATTGCACCAGCCACATACACCCAAGAGGGCTAAACAACAATGACAAAAAATAGCTCCCAAGTTGCCTGTAGTCCCAGCTACTTGGGAGTCTGAGGCAAGAGAATTGCTTAAGCCCAAGAGTTTAAGGTTGCTGTGAGCTGTGGCACCACAGCACTCTCCTGAGGGCAGCATTGTGAGACTCTGTCTCAAAAAATAAAATAACAATTAAAAGTTAAAAACAGTAAAAGACTTCAAAGGCACTAATGAAATGGCTAACAAACATGGAAAGATTTTTAATTTTATTAGTCATCAGAAAAATACAAATTAAAACTACAATAAGGCTAGGTACAGTAGCACACACCCGTAATCCCAGCTAGAAGGCTAGAAGATTGCTTGAGGCCAGGAGTTAAAGACAAACCTAGGAAATATAATGAGACCCCATCTGTACAAAAATAAAATAGTTGGTCATAGTGACCCACACCTGGCAGTCCCAGCTACTTTGGAGGATGACTGGGAGCATCACTTGAGCTCAGGGGTTTAAGGTTGGAGTGAGCTACGATGATGCCTCTGCACCCAGCATGGGTGACAGAGTAAGACCTGTCTCTTAAAAGCTAAAAAATTGCAATAAAATATGACTACACATACACCAGAATAGCTTAAACTAAATAGACAATAAAATGAATAAATGAAATTTAATACATAGATAGAAAATATCAACATATAACAATAATGTGAAGCATCAGAAACTTTCATACACTGCTGATGGGAGTCAAAATTGGTAGACCCACTTAGGAAAACTGAATAACATAACAATGTCTATTAAAACTGAATATACATATATCCTATTACCCATAAATTTGACTACTGGTAGTATAAGTATTCACCAAAAGACATGTAAAAGAATATCCATAAAGTATTTTTCATAATAGCCCCAAACTGGAAAACAATCCACATGTTCATCTACCGTGAAATGGATAAACCAGAGTATACACCAGAGTTCTACACAGCAATGAGAATAAGCAAACTACGACTACACACATCAACATTCCCGACAAACGTTACAGTGAATGAAAACACAAAAAAGTACTTATTGCATAATTGTATAAAAAGACGAAAAATAGCAAAAGTAATCTATGCTAAGACTTTCATACTCAGCCATGTAACAGTGAAAAGAATTAACATTCTTGTAGAAACAACAAAACACCAGATAAAGTACATGTGCATATAAGATAACGATGGTTTTTAAGGCAATAGGCATAAAGTAATGAAGGAAAATAATCCCTGAGATATGGAAAACAAACAAGATGAGCCTTACCATCACTCAAGCTAATGATCTGAAGAGTTTTCGATCATGGCTTAGAGAAAGAGGGACACAGCCATAGCCAGGAAAAAAACAGAGAGAGCTGAATGTCCAGGGAAGCTCAGGTGGCTAGAGTTTGCAAACTAGAAGGGGGGGAACTGCCACATAGAGAGTCCAGAGATGTGCAGAGAGTACCCTTCTAGTCTTCAACTGAGTACTGATTAGATATGGAAGTGAGACAATTACCTTTGGCTAGAAAAAAAGGGAACGATATTGAAGTTTAAAAAAACCTTATAATAGCTGCTATTTCTCCACACCAAAGTGAGAAGCTTCATAACTTGTCAAATATTGAATACTCAGAAAGATTTAGCCTCGGGTGTGGGGCAAAATTATGTCTAGACAAAAAGCTTCTCTGGCTTGGTGCCCATAGCTCAGTGTTTAGGGTGCCAGCCACACACACAGTGGCTGGCAGGTTCGAACCCCCCACCCTCCAAGCCTGCTAAACAACAATGACAACTGCAACAAAAATCTAGCCGGGAGTTGTGGCAGGCGCCTCTAGTACCAGCTACTTGGGAGTCTGAGGCAAGAGAATCGCTTAAGCACAAGAGTTTGAGGTTGCTGTGCACAGCTGTGACACCATAGCACTCTACTGAGGGTGACATACTGAGACTCTGTCTCAAAAAAAAAAGCTTCTCTGGTTCTAACAAGTCTTATAAGCAAGGTCTGAAGATATCAAAGTATTTCCAAATAACTTAATTTTGTCCCAGATAAGAAACAAAAAATTCCATAATATTACAAGAACACATAAATCTCCAAAATCCTACAAGGCAAAATTTACTGTATCTGGCCAAGCAACCCAAAATTTCTCAGAGTACAAACAAACTGGAAAATAGATAAAAAGGAAGAAATCAATCAAAATACAACCAGAAATGACCCAGATGGTACAATTAGTACCCAAGGATTTTAAAATAATTATCATCAAAAGAATGACAAAAATTCTCAATCCAGTCTAAGGAATCAGATCAAAAAAAGTAATAGTTGAGACAAATACAAAACAAACACTAAGAAGATATAGTTAAATCCAATTCAATAATCACATCAAATGGGTGTAAACACATTGAAGGTTATAAATAAGATAAAGAACCAAGACCTAACTATGGATTGCCAAAAAGAAACCCAGTTTAAATGTCATTTTTAAAAAGGTTTAAAAAAAGGACAGAAAAAAATATATTATGCTGACACTAGTCAAAAGAAAGCTACCATATCTATAGTAATACCAGGCAGACTTCAGGGCAAAGAATATTACCCGAAATTTAAAAAATTTAATTTGCAAAAAAAAAAAAGATCAATTCATGAAAAGAACACAAAAATCTTATGTTTTATGTACCTAACATATGAATGCATCAAAATACATAAAGCATAAATTGAAAGAACTTCAGAAAAATTGACAAATCACTAATTATAGTCAGAAACTTCAGCCTCACTCTCTTAATACTGACAGAACAAGCACATCGAAATCATTAAGGATAGAGAAGACTCGAACAATACTTTCAATTAACTGTAACATAATACACATTGATAGAATGCTCAAACAATAGCAAAACTCTATTGTTTTCAAATAAACATTTGCCACAACAGAACATATTCTGAATCAGAAAACAAGTCTCAATATATGTCAAAAGGTTCAAATCATACAAAACAAAATATGCTAACTATAATAGAAGAAAACTGGAAATCAGTTACAGCAAAATATCTAGAAATTCCTAAACCTTTGGAAACCAAATAATACATTTCTAAGTAAGTTAAAGGCTATAATATATATATAAGTGTATATATATTTGAGATATTATATAGATATTTTATATATATATATATATTTGAGGTATACATATCAAAAAGGAAAAGGAAAATACAACTTATCATAATTTGTGAAATGCTTCTAAGCAGTATTTAAAGGTAAATTCATAGTCTAAACCTTATTAGGAAAAGAAGTTCTCAAATCAATGATCTTAGTTCCCAACTTAAAAAAGAAAAAAAGGGCGCTGCGCCCATAGCACAGTGGTTACGGTACTGGCCACATGCAATGAAGCTGGCGGGTTCAAATCCAGCCCGGGCCAGCTAAATAACAATGACAACTGCAAAAACAACAACAAAAAAATAGCCGAGCATTGTGGTAGGCACCTGTAGTCCCAGCTACTTGGGAGGCTGAGGCAGGAGAATTGCTTAAGCCCCAGAGTTTGAGGTTGCTGTGAGCCGTGACACCCTGGCACTCTACTCAAGGAAACAAAGGTTAAGAAGAATAAAAACAACAATAAAAATAGGAAATGAAATGAAATAGAAAGTAGAAGAAAAAACCAAAAGCTATTTTTTAGGGTCAATAAATCTAATAAACCTTAAGGCAGATTGATGAGGGAAAAACAGAGAGAAGACCTAAATACCAACATCAGTAGTGAGAGAAGGGGCATCTCTACAGACCCTGAAGATATTAAATGGAAAAGAAAGAAATATAGTGGGTAATTTTATGTCCATAAATTCAAGAAGTTAAATGAAATGAATAAATTCTTTGAAAGTTATAAACTACTAAAACTCACTCAAGAAAATATAGACAACCTGAATAGCCATGCATCTATTAAAGAAATCACATAATAGATAAAATTTTTCCCACAAAAAAACTGGATTATATCATCACTACCTGTTTCACCTCATATCTAATCAGTAACCTATGCCTATCATTTTTTTAATTTTCTTTTTTTTTTTTTTTTTTGCAGTTTTTGGCCGTGGCTGGGTTTGAACCTGCCACCTCTGGCATATGGGGCTGGTGCCCTACTCCTTTGAGCCACAGGCTCCACTCCTATGCCTATCATTTTTTCTTCAAACATTCTCCTTACGTCAATCTCAGTTTTACCACCACCTGGCCAAAGCCCTTTCCAACTTTTGCTGAAATTAGTAAAATAGCTTTCAATTCTCTGCTTTCTTATTAAAAAGCTATTTTTAATAAGCTGCTTTCTTTCTTTCTGATAAAATCTCGTATTATTTAAAGCACTTCTCTTATTCACCAACTTAAGATAATTTTAGGGTGTTTCTTTTTCAGCAACCATAGTTTCAGCTCTATTAGGAGTCCAGGTATCTCAACTTTTGTTCATCTTGTGCAGCAGAACATTGCCCTTTGTTTCAGATTATCATCTCAAAATGTTTATATAGAAAATAGAGATAGTGCCTCCTTTTGAAGCAAATGTCAAGTTTTCTTAAAGCTTTGGACAATAGAGAGATGATGTCTCCCTGTGAAACAAAGAGTAGGCCTGTTACCTCCCAGTATAAAATATTCAGGTCCGATAAACTCAGGGGTCCTCTCCAGTATGAATGCAGGCATCATCTGGGCCTCTCTCTGTCAACCTATATGAATTAAAGCTTGGGGAATCAACATCAAATAATAATAATAATAATAATAATAATAATACTCTGGCTACTCACATTTCTGTAATAAACTGTTCTTAGTCTCTGACTCAAGAGTTTCGTGTTTTACAGCAGCATCCTTGAAACTGAGGCAGACTAACATTTTAGCTAGTAAACAAACCCTCCACAGTTCTTAAAACTACAATCACCTGGAGAGACATTTAAAAACACCAATGTCCATATCTACCATGTCTGAAGATATAGCCAAACAGTAGAGAGAAATGAAACTGAAGACAAACATTTTATAGCTACAGAAAAAGATGTGAGAGAAAACAATATTGTTCAAGAACTGAGACATTTAAAAATTGAGTACAATATCTTAAAGCACAGACCCATAAGGGACAAAGATTTCAGAATTACCAAAAGGTACTTCCAGTTCAGAAATCTATTAAGAGTGATTCTAAGTAGGTACCAGGGAAAAGCTTGCCGAGTAGCAGGCTTCTTGGCTTAGGCAATTCATAGCCAAAAGGAATAAATGAGTACAGAGTGGAAAATGCCTACTCACAATATGGTGGAGCACTATTCCTCTCAGGGGTCCTCAAACTGCGGCCCGCAGGCCACATGAGGCGGTGTGATTGTATTTGTTCCTGTTTTGTTTTTTTTACTCCAAAATAAGATATGTGCAGTGTGCGTAGGAATTTGTTCATAGTTTTTTTTGTTTTTTGTTTTTTTTTTTAACCGGCCCTCCAACGGTCTGAGGGACAGTGAATTGATCCCCTGTTTAAAAAGTTTGAGGATGCCTGCCTACATTCGTTAAGCTCTGGAGTGCCGGAAGCCCAAGATGCAAAGGAGAAATAGAAATTAAAGAAGTTTGAATATACAGAATGAAAGGAAAAGTATCTGAAAGGAGACCCAGTGGTAAAAGCACCTATCCTCATAATTTCTACATTTGAAAAAAAAGCAGAGACTACGTGGATAGATTCCCCTCCTGAAGTCTGACAACAGCATAAGGCCAAAATTAACTCTCACTAGGAGTGATCTTAGACTTTCAAGTTCACTGGTCATGGATATGAAAGAACTTAAATTAGGGTCACAGCAAATCTGAACTGAAGAAGTATTTCCTATCTAATTTCTTTCTCTTAAATACTTTTGAAACTTTCGCAGTGCTAAGCCCAGGATCCTGAGAACACATTTCTGCTTGTAATTACTGCTCAAAGAGATAGAAATTGACCCATTTTCCAAATTGAGAGGACATGGAACTGGCACTGGACATGGAACTGGATAATTTTTTTGTTCTGTGAACTGTTTGAAGACTTTTTTTTTTTTTTAATGAGCACGATGGATTTAACAACAACTTCAAGAACCACACCTACTTTGGTGAGAAACGCTGGCCACAGATATTAAAGAAAACCTGATTCCACTCAGGCACCAGAGAGAATTAGAATTTGAAAAAGGCTGGAGGTCCTTTGATTTCAATTTTACTTAAGCAGTATGATTTGGAACTTTTATTCCATGAAATCTCTGTGGAAAGTTTCTAATTAAAACACATATATGTTCACATTTGGGACATCTTTATGTGGTAGAGGGAGCAAGGGGTTTCTCTGAGTCCTCTAGCATAAGGGCACCAATTCACTCAAGAAAGCTCCCCTGCCATGACATAATCATTTCCCCAAACTCCTACCTCCAAACACCATCATCTTGGGGGTGAGGATTTCAACATATAACATAAACATTCAGCCCAACACAGAAATGGAGGGAATTTCAAGATATTATTAGGTTGACAAATTTGAGAGCAGGAACTGAACAAGCAGAGCTGAGATCCTTCCCCTTCCCTCCTTTTTGAGAACAACCCACCTGCAGAGAGTACACGTTATTCTTTAACCTTAACACAACTTAAATGTTACAACTCTTCCCCCTAAGGAGGGAAACCTGCCTTAGTCCAAATAGGCTTGTGGGTGAGAAAATCTGCCTGTTTATGGGAGTCAATATCTTTGCCACATATCCAAGTGTCCCAACAACTCTGGCAGTAACAAAACTAACCATCGGATCCTCTTCTGCTAGACTTCCTCATCTATCTCAATGGAATCAGAATTAAGAGAAAGTTCTCAGGCAGAGCACAGCGGCTCATGCCTGTAATTGTAACACTTTGGAAAGCTGAAGCGGAAGGATTGTTTGAGACCAGAAGTCCAAAACCAATCTGAGCAACATAGGGACACCCCCATCTCTACAACAAATACAAAAATTAGCTAGATGTGGTGGAACACACCTTTAGTCCCAGCTATTCAAGAGGGTGCGGCAGGAGGATCTCTTGAGCATAGGAGTTTGAGGTTGCAGTAAAATATAATGATGCCACTACACTCTAGCCTGGGCAACAAAGCAATATTTATCTCAAAACTAAATTAATTAATAATTAATGTTTAAAAAGAGAGAGCTTAAAGGGTTGTTATATACTACTCCTTTCACACCCCCCATATTTCCAGTTCTTAAAGCCCAACCATACCCTATTTCATTGCACCAGTCAGCTCTGTTACCTGCCTAACCCAAATAGACATTCCCGTACAGCCTCTGGACCACAGTAATCACAGAGGGAGTGAGTGAAGAAATGCTCTCTGAATAAGCATGGGATTGGCCATAGATTGATACCATCTAGACCTAAGGAAACCAACTTCATAGATTACACCAAACATTTTAATTTTCACCTGAAAAATGATGGTGCTGCCATTAAGAGAAGTGAGGAAAAAGAGTAGAGCTCAGCCTGATATCACTACTCATTGAGTTTTAGACATTTACTTAACACACAGTAGGTGCCAGGCACTGTGCTGTGAGTTAAGTGGTAACAGATTAAAGGGCATGAACTAGTTTATTTGCCAATTACCCCATGATCATCTGTCTGGCAGCACTAGCATCAAAAGCAGCAAAACGCAACATACAGCATGACCCAAATCTTTAACTTCCATTCATCAAGAAACATGACAAGGAAATCCAAATGCATGGTCCACTACCAGACAGCAGAAGCTCTTTCTTCTTAATTCTCTAGCTTCCCCAAGGTCTCCAGGAACTCCCAGTCCCCAAATCCCTAATTTCTCAACCCAGAGATTATTTTTGCTGCTCATCTTTCTTCTGGTTTTTCTCTCTCTTCATTTCTCTCTAACACAGCTCTCCCAGCACCTTCCCCAAAGATCATGACTTTTTGCAGGATGTCATCTTTACCATCTTAGGAGAAAGAAATGTAAACAGATTGTATATTCAGGGAATAAAAAGTAGCTTTGCCATAGCTATTTTTCTCTATGAATCAGTCCATCAGCTTTATCCTTTCCATTTCAGCACCTATTCTGATTTGGCATCAGGAAATGTCAGACCCTTTTAAAAAGTGAGGAAGGGAATGAGACAAGGTGAGCACAGCCAGAATCCTCTTCAGAGGAAGAGGATTTAAAACATTAAAATTTTAAAACATTCAAGGACCTACTCTGAGCAGTAGTGAGTGGTCTGTGTCATTTTTTGTATCAGTTCTTTGAAAAAATTACTATCATTATATCTAATATAAAGAGGAGGGAACCAAGGCTTAGGAATTCTACATTACCCAAGGTGACAAAGCTAGTAAGAAGTGATGCCTGTACTAGAACCTGGATCTGCCTGACTTGGGAACATTAAACTTCTTACATCTTATTTAGTCCATAATTGTGAGTGAAGATGAGCCCATTTTATGTCATTGATTGTTTATATTTCACTTAGGAGAAAGAAATGTAAACAGACTGTATATTTGGGGCCTATATGCCCATTTCTTCCTACCATCCCCCTCCCCCCCAAAAAATCCCAATTTTTTCAATCTTATACAGTGGAAATGATCAGGGATCTTAAACCACGTACAGCATTATGGCCTATGAAAGCATACACATGGTGCTGGGACATTGTCAGCACTTAAGTAATATTTGCTTATTAAACTTCAAATGTTTAAGACAAAATTGTACATATACACCCATCAATAGTCTCCAAGTCAGTTTCTCCAAATTTTCTTGCTTCCGTAAGACCTGTCATTTTCTCCCTACCCCCAAGGCTATGACATCCACTCTCCTTCACATTCTCTGTTCAGCTAGAATTTCCTGTTTAGTTTTCTATGACAATGTCCCTCCCATTAATCTTTTCATTACACGACTATTACCACAATTAGCCTGACTCCTCTAAAGGTCTAAATGATGATCTTTAGAACCTGAAACTTCACAGAAGAATTTTAAGTGAATTTTTGTTTCCAGCTTCCCAATTATAAATGTGACACACCACATATTATTACCTTTACACAAACCCTTTAATGACCTCCAATTGTCTTTAGGGAGTAGTTCACATTCTTTGGTCACAACCTGACCCCTAAATCTCTAATGTGATATCCTACTAGCTCCCTAGTCAAAGACTCAGCTCCAGACAGTTTTACTTTTTATTCCCTGAATATACAATCTGTTTACATTTCTTTCTCTTAAGCAAAATATGAACAATCAATGACATATAAAATGGGCTCATCTTCACCCACAATTAAAAATATATAAAACTATGGAATACAATTTTAATTCGGTAGATATGTAAATATTGTTAACACTCAGTGCTAATAAGAATATAGAAAAGTAGGCACTTTATTTACAACAAAAATTACTTCAGTATTTGGAGGGCTATTTCTGTCAATAATTTAAATGAAAAACCTTTAACT
Organism: Loris lydekkerianus; assembly: GCA_963574355.1. NCBI lineage: Eukaryota > Metazoa > Chordata > Mammalia > Primates > Lorisidae > Loris > Loris lydekkerianus. Next base: position 10,045 of record CAUYPK010027878.1, read on the forward strand.
TCAAGAACTTTTTCTATAAATATTTTAAAGCAAATAGACAAAAATATATATACAAATGTATATATAAAACATTGGACCATTAAAAATACTACCTAGGAAATGTTCCAAGTGCCAAATAAGTAACCAGTTAAGTATAATACACCTACCCAGTGGTATACCCCACTTTTGTAAATATATATGCACATATGATAGATCTTTATGTACTAACATGGCAATGTACTTGTGATGTATTGTTAAATGCAAAGAACAAGTTGGGGCAACTTTAATTAATCTCAAGGAAACAATACTGAATTAAAAATAAGGCAATCTCAAAAGTTCACATATTATATTATATAATTCCATTATAGAACCTTCACAAAATTATAGAGATAAAGAACAAGTTGGTGATTGCAAGGAATTTGGGATGGGGGGTGTAGCTGCAAAGGGGTAACACAAAGGAGTCTCTGTTGATTGTACAGTTCTGAACTTGTAATTGTGTTGGTACTTACAGGAAACTACATATGATAAAAATGCATGTAAATACTCATTTCCTCTAGGTCTTTCAATCTATTAGCATCTAGTTTTCAATATTAGTGTCTCATGATCTTTTGTATTTCTATGTTATCAGTTATAATGTCTCATTTTTGTTTCTGATTTTGAAGAACACTTATAGTTAAAATGATCATACTGCCCAAAGCTATCCAAATATTTAATGGAATTCCTATCCTACATGCTAATAATATTCTTCACATAAATAGAAAAATAACTTTGACATTTGTATGAAACTGCAAAAGACTCCAAATAGCCAAAGCAATTCTAAGCCAAAAGAACAAAGGTACTTGTATCATACTACCTGATTTCAAAATATACTACAATGGTATTAGCATAAAAACATACACACAGATCAATGGAACAAAATAAAGAACCCATAAATAAATCCACAAATTTACAACAAACTGATTCTGGACAAAGGCACCAATGATACACATTGGGAAAAGGACACCCTCTTCAATAAATGGTGCTGGGGAAACTGGATGCACATATTCAGAAGAATGACACTACACTGATTTCTCTTACTATACACAAAAACCAATTCAAAGTGGATTAAAGACTTAAATGTAAGACCTCAAACTATCAACTACTAGAAAAAAAACAAGGGGAAATGTTTCGAGACATTGAGCAAAGGTTTTATGGCTTCAAAATCATAGGCAATAAAACCCAAAATAAACAAATAGAACTTCATTAAACTAAAAAACTTCTGCACAGTGAAGGAAATGATCAACAAAGTAAAAAGATAACCTATAAAATTGGAAAAATATTTGTAAACTATTCATCCAACAAAAAACTAAAATCCGCGATAAAGCAACTCAAACAACTTAACAACAAAGATACACAACCACATTAAAAAGTGGGCAAAGGATCTAGACATAGATTCTTCACAAAAGAAGGCATACACATAGAGAACAGGTATATAAAAAAAAGTTTGACATCACTAATCACCAGGGAAATGGAAATTAAAACCACAATGAGATATCATCTGACCCCAATTAGAATGGTTATACATTATATATATGGGTTATATATATATGGGTTAAAATATATATTGTGCACCACCTAGAGGAAAGATGTATATAATGGTATACTGTTCAGCCATAAAAAAGGATGAAATCCTGCCTGCCATTTGAAACTACATGTATGGAACTAGAGATCAAGTATGTTAAGTGAAATTAGCCAGGAATAGAAAGAAATATCACACATTCTCACTCATATATGGGAGCTAAAAAGTTGATCTCAGAGAGAGTTGAAATGGTAGAACATGTAAAAAGAGGTTGACTAACAGGTACAAACATACAATTAGTTAGAAGGAATAAGTTATAGTGTTTGATTTCACATAGGGTGATTACAGTTAACAATAATTTATTGTGCATTCAAAATAGCCAACAGAGAAGATTTGAAATATTCTGAACAGGAAGAAATGATAACTGTTTGAGGTAATGGATTCTAAATAACCTAATTTGTTTATTACATATCATATGCATGTATCAAAATAATGCATATACCCCATAAATATGTACAACTTCTACATATCAGTAAAAAATAAAAAATACTCAAAAATGTTCATTGAAGTATACACACATACAAATGCATGCATATACAGGGTGGCCATAAGGTCCATGTGTAATTTGCACATTATTTTAAATTGCACAGTAACTTTATGGCGACCCTTTATAACTAATAAAATCTGAATGATCTCTGTGGATCATATCAATGTCGTTTTCTTAACCTTGACCCTGTACTATACATGTTAGCTTTGGGAGCGTTTAGGTGAACAGTGCATGGGACATCCCCATACATATTTTTGCCACTTCCTGTGAGTATGTATTATTTCAAAATAAAAACAGTGCTGAAAATACATAGGGTATTTTCTCTGTGTTCACAGAAAATTCAATATTATAATGTTGAAAAACAGTAAGGAACACTAAAGGAAAACAGTATAGAGGTTTCTCAAAAAACTAACAATAGAACTGTCATATGATCCAGAAATTCCACTACTGGGTATTTATCCAAAGGAAGAGAAATCAGTATATTGAAGGGATATGCGCACCCCCATATGTATTGCCTCACTATCACAATAGCCAAGATAGAGAATCAACCTAAGTATCCATCAACAGAGGAATGGGCAAAGAAAAGTAGTATATATGAAATACATATATAATGTATAAAGATTGTGAAATTTCCAATAGAATAGAAAGCTACTAATAGAAAGTAGCTAATATTTTTAGTACTTTAAGAGAGAAATAATGTAGTATATATGAAATACATATATAATGTATAAAGATTGTGAAATTTCCAATAGAATAGAAAGCTACTAATAGAAAGTACTAATATTTTTAGTACTTTAAGAGGAGGATGGATTCTACATAAAAAGAGTTAAGATTGTTAGAACATTTTGGCATAATGCTATAAATGGTTAATAAATATTATTGTAAAAAGGAACAAGTTGCAGAATCTATATATGGTTTGATCTCATTTATGTAAAATATATACATTTTCATGGGTTAAAATGTCAAGGAATGTCCACACCTGTTCATAATGCTTACCTCAAAGGAATGCGATAGGGACAGCTAGAAACAAGAAAAGTGGAAAATGGAATTTTATATTTTACATTACACAATTCTGTACTGTTTAACTTTTTGGTATGATGTATATTTCTTTTATAATTTAAAATTGATCAAGATAATGAGTAAGGAGAAAAGGAAAAAAAAAAAAGAAGAAGAAACTTCCTCTGAGACTTTGCCCATCTCTTTTTTTCAAGACCTGTTTTAAAAGTTTCTTTCCTGTGTGAAATCTCAACAGAGCTCTAAACTCCATAGTACTTTACTTATTGTCTAACACTATATATTTGAGACTTAAAAAAGTCTTCTTTAAAATACTAGATTCTGGAATGTCATGTTCTCAAGTAATGTTTATCATGATAATACTAATGATAAACATTTATATTTGTAAAAAGGTAATTATGCACTAAGTACCTGCATCACATTAACTACCATTACAAAGAAAAAAATAAAGAAAATGCTAATTTGAGAAACATGGCTCTTAATGAAGTACCCTAGTCTTAAACGTCTGGGTCAATTAGTCAGAAGAAAAAATAATTGCAACCTTAACTAATTATTTAGATTTAATAAACAAAGACTTTGGGGTTATATGAACATAGCTACTTCTCTCAGAAAAGCAAGCTAAGTTTTAAAAATTATTAAAATTATCATATTAATACCTAAAAAATGGTTCTGTTAAGCCATACAAGTCCAGTACTTACTAATTTCACCGCTGTATAATTCTTTGCAAAGAGCTTCCCTGTACTTTTGTGGTAGCTTCTGTCCTATTCAACATCCCCAAAGGTACTTGCAGTAGAGGGAAGATAATCCAAAATGTGTGTGCCTCTTCATTCAGATTTCCTGTAACTTTAATTGATGTTTGGAGAAAGATAGAGATTGTCAAATGTATGTGAAAACACAGGAGCAGTACGGACCTTCAAGAGCTAACCTCAAGTTTCTGAATGTACGTCTGTTTTCCATTCTACCCTGATAGCTGTGTAACTGATGATGGTCTCGGTATTTGGATATTTTCCATTCAGTTGAAATAACTGAAAGAAATAGATCTGAAATATGTCAAAATTACCTTTACTGAAGGCTAAGAATTAATTTTATTATAATGTCAAAAATTATACCCACATTTTACTGTATTGTAAGAGAATTATTGTTTAAATCCAAGTATCTCAAAGATATCATATAATCTCAATTATTAAAATATAGTAAATGGATAGAATATTAGATTTTATTCAGATTTAGAATATAGAAGGAAAGGCTTAGCAAGTTTCTATATGATTCTCCAACATACCCGTGCCTTGTGCACCACCTAGAGGAAAGATGTAAAATTTATATGGAACATAAACACTTGCATGGGTATAGAGGCAAATTGAACAATCATGAGAGTTATAAAATAACTCGCCTGAGACGATTTTTCATGTACCCCTAATGGAATTTTATTTCCCACCTTATGTAGATTAAATCAGATATCAATTGGAATCTAGCCTGAATACTTAACAGTTGCAATTACTTAAAACTTTTACTTCTTTTATTTTGGGGGGGGGGCGGTTTGCAGTTTTCGGCAGGGGCTGGGCTTGAACCTGCCACCCCAGGTATGTGGGGCCAGCACCCTACTCCTTGAGCCACAGGCGCCACCCTACTTGAACATAATTTAAACTCTAATTTCCCTTGGTAAATTAGAGGGCCTATAGCTACATTTTCCTCTAACATTGAGCCAAAGTGTATTTATTTTAAATTAAATATAACACTTATGTAGTCATCAAATGCTTTACATAACAAAGAAAAACCTCTCCCTCTTTTTTTCATACAAAAAATAAATTCTATTTTGCTGAAAGGGAAATTGAAATGTAAAAATCTTTCCAATCTAAATGTTCTATTGCTTTTAAAAATGGAGGAGGAAAAAAATTGTAATTTTATCACCACTTTTACCAAATATCTTTCTGGGGTTGACAGCATCTGTTTAGAGTTAAATTAATGGTTACACTAACTTCTATGTGTAAATATTTTTAATAACCTTCAGGCAGATATTCAACTTGTTTTCTAACAATCATTGTTACAATCATTTATACACATAATTACTTATTTTTTAACTTCAGAATATTACAGCTATACAAATGTTTGGGTTACATGAATTGCTTTTGCACAGTTTGAGTTAGAGTCATGAGTGTGCCCTTCACAGATAGTGTGCATTGTAACCATTAGGTGTGAACTTGTCCTTGCCCACCTGTCCCCTCCCACCTGCTTGCTTCTGTTGAGAGCACAATTTTGTAAAAAAGAGAAGAGACTTCTAATTGTCTTACTATGCTATATTGAAAGCACTTGACCAGGACGAAACTCTACATCTTCCTCTCTTTTTAAAGTATGCTCTCTTCTTTTAATTAATTTCATTCAAAAGTAAAGCCTCAGTCAGTAGTTATATGCCAATGAATCCAAATCCCCGTGCTGACTCTGGCTACAAAGGCCCTGCCCCCCAGACCTGTGCCAGCTTTGCGGGGGTCATGTCACATTGTTTCTCCCTTCCTCCTCTATGTTGTCACCACTGGAATTTCAATTTCTCTACACCATCTCTTTTCCAAAACTATTGGTAAATGTTATTACTTTTGGTTTTGGTAAATTATAATTTACCAAATTACTTGAAGCACTCCTCTTCTCACCCAATTCATCTGATTACCTTATTTTTAGTTATCTTTCATATGTCAATTCAAATTCACCTTGCCAGGGAACCCACTTGCTGAGATTAGGTCAGGCCCTTCCTCCTGTCCATCCCCTTGTGGACGTGTCCATCCTCTAGTTTCGCTCACCATTATAGTCTGGGTGCACGGCGCAGAGTTAGTAAGAACTTAAATTATTTCTTGAGTGAACGAATATAGGAATGATAATGGCCACTTTTGTCTTCCTGCCAAAAAAAAAAAAACCAAATGAAAGACCAAGTACTTAAATTTATTTCCTCTTTATTCCAAGGCCTAATGAAAAGGAGAGCAAAGGCAGATACAAAAATGGTGTAAACCAACAATGAGAAAGAGAACAGAAAGTGGGACAATCAGCAACTGATTTTAATAAGTTTGGGGACAACCAACGGAAGATAATGAATTAGTAACTGACAAAGTAAGGCCGAAGAAGATGCTGTAAAGTACATACACAGAAAGTTAATCTGTCCACTAGAACCAAAAGACTGACGACTTTGAAGTGCCAATGACAGTGGAGAGAAGAAATAGGGGCCCTGCCTAAAAAGGGAGAGATAATTTGAAGTATTTCAGACAAAATATATGACATCCCCACATCCACCTCCCTCTCTCAGCCTTGTACTCAGAAGGTCCGACTGCATAGCATTACCCCCAGTCTAACCCCAAGTGAAAGAAAGAGAGAGAGAAAGAGAGAGAGAGAGAGAGAGATAAAGCAAGTAGTTGAGACAGAGAGAAAGAGTGCAGAAAGAAAGAAAAAAAAAAAGGAAGGAAGGGAGAGAGGAAGAAGAAATGAAAGCAGCCATTCTTCTCTGTCAAACAGAGTATACTTTTTTGGAAGAAGTAGAGAGTTGGAATTTGCATGGGAGTTGGAACTCTGACATTTAGGAGTCCTAAATTATGATGTTTATTGCACCCCACACATACTTTTAAAAAAATCTTATCAGAACAATAAATACACCTAACAGAAACTCAGTCAACTGAGTTTACTGCTTTCTTAAATACAGACAGACAAGCAAGAAAACCACCAAAGATCTGAGGATAAAAAAATGCATCATTAATCAGTAAACTCAAAATAAGCAGAAATGACTCTAAAAAAAAACACAGGTAATTCAACAAAGGGATCTTTAAGAAAAAAGACTTCTTACTGTATCCTCACAGATGTGTGAGAAGAAATATCTACTGTACCTAGAAAGGTAATAAACAAAAACAAGAAGAAGGGGCTATTAAAAAAATATATAAGAAAGCAAATGTGTTCCTGGAAATTAAGGCACAAATACTGGCCATACTGGCCAGGCGCTGTGGCTCACACCTGTAATCCTAGTATTCTGGGAGGCCGAGGTGGGTGGATTGCCTGAGCACACAGGTTTGAGACCAGCCTGAGTAAGAGTGAGACCCCATCTCTAAAAATAGCCAGGCACTGTGGCAGGTGCCTATAGTCCCAGCTACTTGGGAGGCTGACACAAGAGAATCTCTTGAGCCCCAGAATTTGAGTTTGCTGTGAGCTGTGATGCCATAGTACTCTACTGAGAGGGACAAAGTGAGACTCTATCTCAAAAAAAAAAAAAAAAAAAAAAATTTAATTGTGAGAGTTACTAAGCCAAACAGTCATCCTTCCATGGTCTTCCAGGCTCTACTCCTCTTTGCTGTGTTCCTTTCTTTTTTTCTCTTTCCCTTTCTTTTATTCTCCCTTTGTCCCTTTTTGTTTTTGTCATTTTTCCTCCTTCTGTCCTGCTTGCTCCGCCTGAGCTTTAGAAGGTTAGTGGCCTGTCTCATAAGTCCTTTGCTTATCCCTGGTGGGGATAGTTAATACTCAGTGGATTGGTGACCATGGAAAAAGAATTTCAGAAAATAGTTTATTGATCTCTGTAACAAAGTCATATTGTAAATAAATGCAACTTATTAAACTTATTATACAATATGATGTCATAAATATAATGATAGATCTGTTTCCTAGGATCTCAGTTATTACCATCTTTTTTAAATGTAAGAAAAAACCTTTTAAAAAATATTAAAATAAATGTGAATATTCCAAAGAATATTCCAAAATTCCACTGTCCTAATGAATCACTGAAAGAACTTAGAATCCCGTGCCTTAAATATTATCTGAATAATATTTTAGGATATTATACCTCTCAGCAGAAACAATGCATCATGTTTTACCATTAATTAAAAGAAACTTGTATTACCTAAGGGAAGAAAATCTGATCCTAGAGAATACAACTCTCTGATTTATATTTGTGGGTGCAATTTTGCTGAGAATGAGCAATTGTAGTGGTTGTAAAATTATGAAATTATCATATTAAACATAATTAGGGGGCTTCTGTAAACGAGATTCCAATGTCTTTAGCAGGGATTTCTCTTACAGGTGATCTCTTCTCGCCGTGTATACAGTTCGCAGCATTAACAGAGCGTGAACAGCAGAGGGAGCTAAAGACGCAGGCCAACCGGCGAAAGTCAGTTAAGGCGAGCATTTCACTGCAACCTAACCTTGCTTGAATTTAGTAGCAACTTATGGAAATCTCACCTTGTGGGTGTGCAAAGCGTTGATTGAAATAATTGGGCAATTTCTCTGTTAGCGCAAAAGTACTATGAAAATATCAACGTATATTTGGTGGAACTCATTCTTGCCAAATACTACTTTTTGCTCATAGATGATTAGGAAAATATTTAAATACATTTATCTTTCATTTGGAAAGGCCATTTTCAAATATTTCGGCATCTGGATGATGATTTCTGTTATGAGTATTAACAATAAATGCAAAGATGGTGAGGCGGTTAAGCCAAAACAAATCATCTCATTCTTACTAGATTTACTAAGAAAGACTTGTTTAGGGTGGTCCAGTTACAGATCTTTTGCCATAGATGAGGCATTCTTTTTATTACTATTTGCTACTCTTTTCTCTACCATTGTTTTCTTTATCTATTGCCTTTCCCTTGAATTTTACTTGTCTTTTTTTTTTTCATTTCCACAAATCCTTTTCTCCAAAAGTTTTCTATTTATTCTTTTTTCCTATTTATTCCTATTTACTTTTGTTTTGCTTCAATTCCATTTTACTTCAATTCTGTTAATTACTGCCCCTTGATTTATTTTTAATAATTTCTTCCTTTTTTTCTCATTCATCTGTTTCATTCCATCCACAAATTTTCCTTCATTTACAATCTAAGCCATCATCTTTCAAAATGTCCTTTTCTCTTTTACTTTTCACATTTATTGAGAAAACTATTTCTTTTTCATTTTAGCAGAGAACAGAAATATCTTTGGCTGTATTGCTTAATTTAGTTATTTTATAAATTTCTGATGAAAGTCTACATACAGTATGTGAGACACATACCAGACACCACCGTTGGCAAGTAACCATAAGTAATGAATGGGGGAGATAAAAATGAAAAAGACATGATGGTTTCCCTCTGTCATTCAGAATACATGCATATATAATAAGAAAGAGGCACAACTACAGTAGAATCTCTGTAAGCTCAGATGCAACAAACTGGTCAACATAACGGGGGGGTCAGCATAGGATCTAGGCTTGCTGTATCCTATGTACATGTGGTTTTGTCTGGTCTATGAAAATTAGGTCAACTTGAGTTAGTCAGTGTAAGGAGGTGGTCAACCATGAAGGTTCTACTGTAACTACAAAGGTGGTATAATATCAGAACCATAAGAAAAATATAATATTTTCCTCCTGGATATGGAGAAAACTACGAGGAGGCAGCCGAGGGGAGAGATCCTAAGGGATATATATCAATAAGCATAAATGGAAGGAAATTGATGAGGCAGAAAGAAGGAATGGCCTAATCATGTTAAACCAAGGGATCCATGTGGAAGAACAGGTGGGAATTCTGTACATTACTTGTTATATAACAAGGATGGTTTCTCTGCCACATTCATAATAGACTCTGCCTTTGGTTAAACTTCTTCAACCCTTCTGAAGACTTGGTAAGAAAGATCAAATATCACAAATACTAATCTTTACCCTTTCTTTGCTTCTTTTCTCTTTTGTAAAATAGAATTAAAATAGTATATAACTCAGAGGGTTTGGGTGAGAATTAAGGGAGTTAATAAACATAAAGTAAATATTACTGTTCTTGGAACATACTAAGTGCTGTAAAGCTGTTTCTCATTGCTATACTAAGGATTAATCAGAGCCATTTCAAGTACTCATCCATATTCTTTCCATGAAGATTTTTCTAATTTCTCCAACCCACTTTGATTTTTTATCTTGCTGTATATCTAGTCAGTGCTAGTTAGCATTTAATTATTCTCTGATTATTTGTGTATTTTCCTTTTGTATCTTCATTAGATTGTAAGTTCTTGTCAGAAGCCACAAACTATTACATGCTTGTTTGATTCGTCCACGGAACTAAGGTGATTGAGGACACCTATTAAATAGACACTCAAAGAAACATTAGCTAAATTAATCAATATATCCCATATCTGAGGAGTGTAGATGAGAAGAGCCTGAAATGAAAGCCTGCACATTCATTAATGGAAAGAAAAAAATTATAAATCGTCTCAGAAGATATCTAAGAAGAACTGCTCAAATAAATAGTATGTTACTGTTTTATGGTAGTTCAACAGTATCAGGGGATATCTATTGAGCATATACTATTAAATATCTATTTGTCCACAATAAATTTACTGTTTACATTTTCACAACAAACTTATGAGGTAGTATAAGTGAGTGAACCTCAGAGAAGACCAATGTCATACTGTTATTGATAATGACAGAGCTAGGATTCAAATGCATGTCTGCCAACTTTCAAGTATGTGTTGTGTTCTTTCTCTTATAAGATCTTCCATCAACATAAGTAAACTTGGGAAATCATTTGCATTTGGGACTAATTAGTGTGTGACATAGGCAGAATAATTATAGTGACACAAAATGAGAATAAGAAAAATCAACATGTGAATTTCTAGAATTAGCCAAGGAAATATAGCAGGAGCTATCAAATGTCAAACAGTGAATAATTTTAAAGGGTGGAATTCTACAAATTTATTATAAAGTCCAATGTAAGGCATGTTAATATCAAATTTTCCAAGTTGGAGCAAATGCTGTATACAGGTTATATGAAAAACCTTGACCATGTGTTTATTATGGAAAGAATCAAAGTTCATAATAACAATAAAGTACTTGGAATTTTTTCATCTCAGAAGTTTTATTAAAAGCATTTGACAAAATTAAACACATTTTCATAATTAAAAACTCAAAATGATGCACATTCAAAATTATGCATTTTACATTTTTAAGGATCATCCTACATCCTTTCTTGACTAGAATAGTAGGCTATTTCTTTGTTAACTTGGAGTAGAACTAAGGCATCATTAAATAGAGCCTATCTCTATGTCGAGTCCTTCAGCCAGCCTTGCTTTTTAACTTAGTTGATAGTGTATTGCATAAAAATTTACTCCTCTTGGGAGGCATCTGTGGCTCAAAGGAGTAGGGTGCCAGCCCCGTATACTGGAGGTGGCAGGTTCAAACCTGGCGCCAGCCAAAAACTGCTCCTCTTATTTTTTTATTTATTCCTTTTTCGACAAATATTTAATGAGCACCCAGAATGAGCCAGGCACACTTCTAGGATCTTAGGACACATAGGTGAAAGAAAGGAAGAGCCCTGCTCTTGCAGAAAAAAATAAAAAGGGATGGGGCTACATGGGAGAAGGGAAGTAATTAAGATAGCTGCAATTTTATTTTTGTTGTTGTTGTTTACAGTATGTTTTGCTGAATATTTTCTTTTCTTTTTATTTTTATTTCTGTTTTTATTTTTATATATACATGTGTTTATTAGGTTTTCATTTTCTTTTGCCTTCACAAAATTTAAAAGGCTTAAATTTTAATAAGAATAACAATGTTTAAAATAAGCACTAGAAACAGAAACCTCATAAAGAACTAATGAACATAAATACATTCAGAAAAGGAATCAGACAATTGCTACGTTGAAATTAGCTGCAATTTTAAATAGGCTAGTCAGGACAGTCCCCAGAGAAATGACACTTGAGCAAAATCTTAAAAGAGATGAGTTAGCTCTGAAAATATCTAGGGCAGTGGTTTTCAACCTTCCTAATGCCTCCTAATGCCACAAGCTTTTAATACAGTTCCTCATGTTGTGGTGACCCCCCACCAAAAATTACTTTTGTTGCTACTACATAACTGTAATTTTGCTACTGTAATGAATCGTAATGTAACTATCTGATAAACCGGATGTATTTTCATTGTTACAAAGGGGTCACAACCCACAGGTTGAGACCTGCTGATCTAGGAAAAGAACATTCTACACAGCAGAATTTGTCAGTGCAAAGGCCTTAAAGCAAAGTGTCCCTGACATATTTATAGAATGTAATCATCAGAGAAATGGAAATCAAGACCACTTTGAGATATTATCTAACTTCAGTAAGATTACCCCACATAACAAAATCCCAAAACAACAGATGTTGGGGTGGATGTGGAAAGAAGGGAACACTTTTGCACTGCTGGTGGGAATGCAAACTTCTGGGAAGAAGTTTGGAGAACACTTAGGGAACTAACAGTAGACCTGCCATTTGATCCTGCAATCCCTCTACTAGGTATATATCCAGATGACCGAAAATCACTTTACAACAAAGACATTTGCACAGGAATGTTTATTGAAGCCCAATTCATAATTGCCAAGCCATGGAAGCAGCCCAAGTGCCCATCGACCCATGAATGGATTAACAAATTGTAGTATACGTATACCATGGAATATTATGCTGCCATAAAAAGATGGACACTTTACCTCTTTTATGTTTACATGGATGGAGCTGGATCATATTCTTCTTAGTAAAGTATCTCAAGCATAGAAAAAATACCCAAAGTACTCAGTGCTATTATGAAACCAATATATAATCACCCACACTTTCATATGAATGATGAAACACAATTATAGCCCAGAAAGAAGGAGAAAAGAGAAGGGGAGGGGAAGGGGAAGGGAGAAGAGAGGTGTGGCTGGGTGGAGGGAGGGTAATTGGTGGAACCTCAACTATTGTGCATATTGAAAGGGTACATGTCAAATATATTAAGAGTAGAGAGGATTGGATTAAAGATGGCGGCTGAGTAACAGCTTCCCTGTAACTGGGCACGGCGAGTCTGGGGAGACAAGACTCCAGGCATCTCTGGCCGGTAGGATCTGCCTATGATCATCCCTTTCAGGACACAGGGAGCCAGCAAGGGACTTCTGGACCGCAGGAGGAGGACAAAAACAGTGGAAAACTGGCAAGTGGCTGCGTGTGTTCAATCGACCTAATCACACCGGCAACCATGAGTACAAGCAGCAGTGAGACTACAAACCGAAAAGGCCTTACCTGTGAACTATTTTGGCGTTCTGGGACTTGGCACTCAGTTGAGCTGCTTTGGGGAGAGCTTGAGCAGGAGTGTAGAAAACGTTGGGCATTCTCTGGGGCCCCAGAATGAGCCACTGAGCTGGGCGAAGTAAGCCATTGTGAAAGAACTGCTCCGGCAGGCTCCCCTCTCAGGGTCCCAGAGGAAGGATCGGGCGGGACAAAGTAAACTAGTGACTGAGCAGCCTAAAGCCTTAATCCCTAGGGGCAGAGTGAGACTGTTTTGTCACACTGGAGCCTTGGGCTCTTGCCCTGGGTAGAGTGCCGTGACGTCACAGCTCATAGCAACCTCAAACTCCTGGATTTGGCCCCGCCAGGACCTCCATAAGAGCTGTGCAGCAACCCCAACCGGTGATCAGCACCCACCAGGCCTCCACATTCCCTGACTAGGAACTGCGGGAGACACTCAACCCTGCATCCTCCCTCCTGTGTCCTCCCAGCCTCCACACTAGCCCGTTCATCTGGCCAGGGACTCTGGTAGCTGTGTGCCCTCTGGAGCCCTCCCTGTCTCTGCACAGAGCCCTTCTCCTGGCCAGAGACTGCTGGAGCCTTGGGCTCTCTGTGCCAAAGTCACTGGACACCAGGCACTCCCAGAACCGTGTGCACCACCCCCAGCCCTGTTGCTGCATCCAGGTGTGTCATACACCAGAGCTGCTTCCACAACCAGAATCCCTAGCTAGAACAGCCACAAAGGAACTACACAGGGTCACTGCCTACAGGGATTCAGCAACAATAGAGTGATCCTGCTGGGGTCTAATCTTGGAGAGACACCTCCCCAACTCTGAGGACAGCCAGAGGCAATGGTGAAAAACAATCATGAGGAGAAATCAACAGAAAAACTCTGGCAATATGAATAATCAGAGTAGATCAACTCCCCCAAGGATCAATGGGGCAGAAACAACACAAGACCCCATGCACAAATAGCTGAGATGTCAGAAATTGAATTCAGGATCTGGATAGCAA